>FIZT01008978.1:0-19110 GCA_900065295.1 Paracoccus marginatus
AGGAAAATGTCCCGGAGGATCGGCAGGGGGTGCAGGACTTCTCTATGCTGGCTCCCCGACTATATGTACTTACTGACGCAGCCGGATAAATCAGTAGAATCTCTCAATTCCAACTATAAAAATGTACTCGTACCATCATAAAATCCCCTATAGAACAATAATTTTCCATAAACAAACGCCTCAACTTCCAATTAACTCGTTCATAAAGCAGGTTACAAGAGCTGAATGTAGCCGACTAACAGGAAGTAAAAAAAAAAATAATAATAGAATAGTTTATTCGAACCATTCCACATACGATCTCTTAGGCATAATCGCAGGATCAAGGTAAAAAGAGCTTTCTTTCATAACATCTATGTATGTATCTTCAGTCTTCACCTCTTAATTAGCATGTGTTACGTAAAATAATGAATAATATAGAATATATAGGTAAGACGGAGAAAGAGATTCTTCAAAAATTCTTAAGAAAGTGTATTCACACGCCACGATATAGTTTCAAAATCGAACAATCAACCAGTAAAAACAATAAACGCGATAAATCACATAAGCACGTTCACACCCACGCTTTAATTGAATTAAGTGGCATATGAGAAAACAAACAACAATGAACCGGCTTCGCATCTCTAATAGCGATTTCCCAGCGTAAAAAAAAAATTGAGAAGATACTGTAACGAAGCATATAGCATATAGCATATACGTAAGCGTCAGCGTGTAAAATGTGTCATCTTATGTAGCGAAAACAGAACAAAAACGTGCATACAAGCGAATCGCGTCTTTTACAGATGTTCAAAAGGACGCGAAGATGGCGTATTACGTCATTAGATATTATACTTGTACGTACATATACGTATACTACGACGATGATACTCGAGTAATAACTACGTACATTTACGTTTTGAGAAAAAATACATTTTTCTAATCGTCGCACCGAATACTAATTTCGGTGTCGAATAAAACCACAGTTTGCGAGTTCATTTAACACGTGATGAAAACCACATTTGTATTCAGCTGCGTTCATCGTTCATAATGTAAGAGAACAAGTTGTGAATGGAATGCGAAAAAAAAAAACCGAATCAACGCATATGCAAACTTTTCTGTTGGGACGGTGAATTACACCACCGTGCCAGAAAGTCGAATTTAAACATCCTTCTCAACACATGTACAATGAAGAAAGATCTTGAGAAAACAAATTACATGTCTGTATTCTGTACTTGCATATTTTGTGGACGCTCTAATGGTGAAGAATGATGTCGTCCCTGCTCAAGTTTTGAGATAAAAATAATATTGTTCCTAGATTTATGGTACCTTTTCCAAAAATTGGCGCAGAGAGCAGAATGGTGGTTTTGGAATGTACCGAAACTCGTTCTCAAATTAAAAGTTGAAAGGTACTTTGTAGCATATATGGAATTGCGGATAGGTATGCACCCATAGCTAATTCTTACCTCGTTATCAACAATTCAACATCGCCTTACCTCAGCTCAAAGATGAACTTGTGGTAATAGTGGTTTGATACTGGGACACGTTTTTCGTCGAATTATGTTTCAACTTTCGGCATACTACGGTTTCAAAGCATGCTAATAATGAATACCAAGCGGAAAATATTCCAAAGCCGCGCGATACACAATTATTATTTCTCTTTCAAAGCAAAACCGGGTTTTTTAATAAAAAATCTACTCGTATTCTTTCAAGACATAAGCTCAAAGAATCAAAAGACCTAACAAAGTAACAATTCAACAATCAACAATGCAATTATCACTTCCATTTTTCAAGTGTTCTAGTCAAAAGTCAAAAAAAAAAATTCGATAAAACTCAGGCAATACAACGTTGCCAAATATAAATACACTAATATACACAATATCGAAAAAATATTTTATTCAAAGGTAGCACATCGGCCATTTTTAATTTTGCTTTTTGCTCAGTAATCAATATTACTCTCCAACGTAAGTATTCTATTTATCAATTTAGAACAAAGAAAAAATTACAATCCAAAAAAGCTGATGCTAATCAGCCACAATTTTTTCTCAAACGAAAATGAGTAAGTTAACGAAAGATTACAAAAATGCCTATTCAAAACTTTCAGTTGAAATGAAAATATTGATACCTATGATAATTGTTCACACAGTATGGTAAAAGTTCACTGTTCAGTTTATGTGTGTTCTTATCAATACGATTATTTAACATCAGAACAGAATATTCGTCACTGCATCTCCGTTAATGACCAAATAAAAACATCAAAAAAGATTACCTACCCGCTGCGAAGCATAAAAATGATAACGTGATGCAACATTTACCAAAAAGTCCACAGCTGTAATGTAGCCTACGATTTATAACACGATGCTTTTAGATAAGAAACAGAAACAGTACATTCAAAATGCATTAAATCATCTCTATCAACAATCAAAGTACAACATTTTTTCGGTGGCCTACGCTAATTATTTAAAAAAGTAAAAATTATCGCCTAGTTACAGAAAAAATTCAAACTCGAGACAAATGAGTGAGTGCCTATCTAACGTTCCTAGATAAATGTGCACTATTAAAAACTCCGATACCTAGCTACACAAGTTAGTGTATGAATGAAACAATATTTGAAGAAAAAAAAACAAATAATAAATGAAACGAACGCATTAGAAAACCCATCTACACATGTAAACCCACCTGGCATTAAATACGCTTCATCTGAGAAAATTTACGAAGAATGAAGAAATTAACGACCTAGGCACTAGAAAATGGTAAATGTGTTTCATTGACCACATTTGTCTGAATGGTGTTAAATGTGCGCATAATTAACGATCACATTGTAAAAGCGAGAGAAAAATTACACGTTTTCGAAGTGTAGGTACCTGCCTAACCCAAGTTATTATCTGTCATCAACGAATGCTTGATTTTAAAAAGAAAATTTATGGAAAAAAGTACCAATTAAATAGAAATTTCGTTTACGAGAATCTATAAGTACGAGTAATATGTAGATACACATAATAGCCCACACAAATCAATCAGCATGGAACATTCGGTTACGATTGGTGAAAATAATACAAGTTCAGCCATCGTTCATTGCACCTACACCTACATTCAAACGTTATCATTACCACAATTGAAAAAGTATCAGTATTTCCCAGTTCAAAAGAAATTCAATTTTTTTTTTTTTTATAAGTAAAACAAGATACCTAACATTATGGTAGATGCGAAAAATTATTCATCAATGATAAAAAGTAAAAAAAACAAAAAACAGGCTCCGTAAGAAAATAACAGGCGACACAAAACCTAGTCGTTTATCGAAATTGTCTCAGCATGAATACCGTTTTTGAAATCGTAAAAAACAATTCGAAGAAATGATACTACGCAACCACCCGCCACAGATTTGTTCCCATGTTGCACATTTTTATTTAAAGAGTCCGGACGATATCACGATGAACTGAAACCTGATAATAGGTACCTGACACGACGAACAAAAAATTTCCAATTTCCAAAATAAGAAAAAAACCTTGTCTAAACAATCAGTAGTTTAAAGAACAGCATTTCAAAAGAAATGCATTCATAGGCCTTGTGAAATGCACTACCAATTGGCAGCCAACAAAAGAAAGCGTGGATTCCGTGTTCCTCGATGCTCTCAACACGAAACACTTTGAAGCAAAAAATATTGACCATTATGTACGGTCCGTCGTAAATAAGTCAAACCGAATACCTCTTAGTGGTAAAAAAAAAAAGTCAAACAAACAAAAAACCTCGAGTTCGTAGAAAACGTTGCGTAACGGTCGAAAAGGCCACTCTGCTAGCAATGCAGCCAAAACAAAGGTACCTATGAAGGTGCCTGACGAAAAATCTGAATTCCAAGTCGAAAACGGATCAAATGGAGAATTTGTTACTGAAAATTAAACTGCAGAATAAAATACTATCGCTTACCAGCAACTAGATCCGGTGTTTTGAGTATAATCCCAAGAAAAAGTATGGTAAGACACAAACAATCCACAGGTCGCTTCATATTGCAAGCGACTTCAACAACGTTTAAGTTAACATTTAATTCGAAAAAAACACCAATTTCACGTAATTAAACCCCGCACTTTTCAACACGATCACTATTAAAACATTTAAAACTTTTAAAAAACGTTAAAACTTAATTTAAAAATGATTAAAATACAAAAAAACACTGATAATTCACTGTAAACGCTACATCTCGCACTTTTAACACCAGCAAACACTACATCGCCCTCCAGTTTACAATACTAACACGGTTGCCGCTATTGTCTGGACACTTGGTAGTGGAACTACAGATTCACGTTCTACCGCCATGATGCATACCGCCCTACCACTTTTTTTTTCAACTATCAAATATTTTGGACTGAAGCATTTTTCCTTTGAATTACCAAACCTGGATTCTTTCTAATGAACTACCAATACATTTTATACACTGAACCTTGATTTAATTTTCTTATTTTTTGCTGTAAAAGTTGCATTTTTAGTTTTATTATAATCAATGGTAGATCGTTGAGATTTTAAATCTCAGCGATAACGCAATCTAAACAACATGGAAAATGTTCCAGAATTATTTACCTGGACAACGAGTAGATTAGAGGCCATCATCCTGAATGTACATCCGGCGCTATCTGTAATCTGGACAGTTAGCTAGGCAATAAAATTTTTAGAAATACTATTTATTTTTAAAGAGGTTGATGAACGGATGAGTCAGTATTTTTTTTATGGAGTTCTATTTTCCATTTATTCATTTATTGAGAAAGGATAGTACTTCACTCATTTCCAAATTTAAAGAAATATCTATCTTAAGCAGTCAATAAAAGGTTAGCCTGTATAGGCTAATATGATTCGAAAAAAATAGCTTCGTCTTTTACCAGGTAAGCCTAATAATAAGTCAATGCCTAAAAAGCTCTCCTTTTTTAGAAATCTTAATACAGGCAACTAAAAATTTTGAAACGAAAGATTGTGCCGATTTGTCATTTTAATTTTTTTTGCAACTCTCTACTCTCCCACGTATCTAACGGAATTATGTTTGGATTGGATCTTCGTATAAATGTTCTTAATTTTTCTTAACCGTTACCAAGGAGCTACAAATAAACAAAATTTATATCGTTCAGATTTTCGTAGTTTTTGCAACAGATTACTGATTTCTTTATCGCTTTTCAATTTTCAATAACGATGATCTCGAAAATGAATAAAAAAAATTCCGAAGAAATATTGTTGGATTCTTTAAATAAACAAATTGCCGAAATGAAGAAGAAGATATCATTATTAGGTAGGTCATTTGAATCATTTGCCATTACGGATGCATAAATTTTCGTATCTGTAGAAAGAGTAAGTTATCCTGACGATGACTTTTTTTAGAGGGACAGCGAAAAGCTCACTATGAAATGTGGGACACCGAAAAAAAGCGAAACGGTGATCGGATCAAAATACTTAAAGAAAATATAAGAAAACTTTACACTGATTTAGGAAAAAAAGCCACTGTTAGTGTATTTAAGTAACAAATTAATTCTTATCAAATTCCACGTTATTCTGTTTGGCACTTTACTTATCGTATTTGTTGAATTAGACTTCGAAAAACATCAAAATCTGTGATAAAATGACAACAGCTATGCTTGTTAACAAAACTCAAGATGAAGTACTGCAATCAATAGATTTTAAAGTCATCGAAGCCAGAAAAAAATTGGATTTACTTCAGCACGAAATTAATCAGGTACCTAAGCATGAACTCAATTTTTCAAAATTTACCCAGGCCTACCTGTGTTTCAGCAGATTTACAAATCGGTATTAAGAGAACCATTCAAGTAGGTGAGTATATGTATCTGAATTTATGTGTAAACTTTTACGTTACAGAAACAACAACAAATCACGGAATTGTCCATTGCTAAATCCACTAAGCCTGCCAAAATTGGAAGTGGAATTTCTAAACAAATAGTACCCAATAGTAATGTAATATCTCCCAGTTTCTTTACAATATACTTATTGGAATAAATGTAATATGCACTGATATGCCTGCACTTTTTTACGAGCTTGTGAAGAAAAAAGTGAATACGTTTTGATGTTATTATGTTTTTGCAGGCAGTTGCTTCGTTGGAAAACCAAATTCATCAGGTTGAAATCAATAATATGGAAGCAGAACATTTGAAAAAGAAGTATAAAACAATAAAAAATCAACTATTGCAAGAAAGTGTTGGCTTTGAATCGACACTTAAAAAATTAGAAGAAAAAATAAGCCAGCAAGAAACTGAAATTTCCAGATTACAGGTAAATTGCCTAATTCAAATTGGTAGGCACGCTATAGACGAATGTGTGTGATGGATCTAATTTTATTTTACATAAGAAAGCTTACGAAGAAGCAATCGTACTTCGTAATATGACCCACGAAATTTTAGCCGAGCAAGAGAAAAAAATTTTAAAAGAACAAAAGACGAGAGAAAACGAATTAGAACAATTGAGGTAGTTTTAGTTCGTGAAAAGAAAACTAAATATTGTAGCACCTATGAAAAAGCAAAAACATTCATTGCATAATTTTTCAGGCTTAAAGTAGAAAATTATAAAAACGAACTGGAAAGGTTGGAAAGACATATGTACCCAGTGAGAATAACAAGACGAGATTCGCAATCTGGAATCCATGAAGGCGATGTAGAAGTAGGACAACAATCAGAGTACTTGGAAAAAATATTTGATACCTTGAAAGAAGCTACAGGTACTTACTTTTTTAAATTACTCGCTTGTTCAAATGTGCGTACCTAAAGATTTAGGTAGGTAGGTATTCGCTTATACCTTTCCAACGTGACGTTGAACATTAAACGCTCTATGCGTATGATCATAAATTCGTAAATTTATTAAGCTTCAATCAATAGAAAACTCGCACGAGTGTCACATAAAATATCAATTTTATATCGTGGCAATCCGCGATTATTTTTTAGGCCATGTCTTCAGCACATATTTTACGACTTGTATTTCCGAGAGAATTTGTATGAAAAATTACATAGCGAACTATTCACATACCTAAACGTTGCTAATAATGCCTGAATAAAAATAATACATCAGAAAATCACAATTCATTTTAAGCCATTGGAATTTTAAATACATATAGTTGCTAGTTACTTTTTGCCTATAAAATTGAAGCAATCAGTAATCGGTATCCATTTCAATGTCATGAATCAGTCAATAGAACTTAGTTAGTAAAAATGGTAAATTTACATTAATTTCTTCACGAAACCTATACAAAATTGAATTCCGATAGGTACCAGGGTAAGTCCTAACTCATTACAGGGAATATTAGGTATTTCTCACTATGTTGCATTTCTTGCAGGAGTGATAGAAAATGAAGACGTTTTAAAACGTTTCCTATCGCAAAAGGATACCAAAGAAGTTCTAGTCAAAATGAAAGCTTATTCGGAAAACGAGAAACAGCAACTTCTCAAGAAAAAAGAAGAAATTATCGCAGAACTGGAATCACACAAATTTGCAGACATTAAAGATCAAGAGCGGTAAGTTCTGTTTAAATGAAAATCCATGGCATTATCTTCTCTAGGTAAACCAGACCAGACGAACGAATTTGAAAATACACTCTGGCTGAAATAGAATTCTTCAAATCTCACATCTCGAGTCTTTTTTATTAATATTTTTAAATTTTATTCTATGCTATTGCTCCAAACGAAAAGAAATCAGGAAGAAGTGGAGGAATTACGAAACGAAATTCGAAAGGAAAACGAAAATTATGAACAAATTCACGAAGAATGCGAAAAATTACAACAGCAAATTACAACAGTAATGGAGAGAATCCATACGTGTTGCCTAAAAATGAAAGTGAGTAAACATGAATAAACAATATCAAAAAAAGGAAGGAAATAATGAACAATCGTGTCAGTAATTTATGAATTATTTTTATTGAATAAGGATTTCGACGTTGCTAACGTTCCGGAAAAATGTCCTTCTATCGAAAAATGTGAGTGGTTACTAAAATTATTCAGAACCAAAGTGGAAAGCGCTATGAAACAAAGCAAAGGAAAATTAGAAAAGAAAAAGGATAAAGTAACGAATCACCTACCTACCTACCTTATAATTTTTGACATATCATAAAAAAACAAATTCAGAAATATGTATGTACCTTGGTACTATTATTATTACTATTTTTTTTTTTTTAATTTTTTTAAAGGTTAAATCAGCAGATTTGTGGGTTCATCTTCCGTACTTTGTTGATTCAAAAGTTAGCGATGTAGAGGACGATGAAGAAGTACCGACTCGAAATAGTTTAAAAAGAGAAGCCCAAATAATTTATGAAACAAGACATCGTAAAAAAGGTTATCAAGTTGGTCTTGGGAAATGATTTATATTTTTAGATTGGAATAAAAGTAGCGTATTTTCTATTAGTTCCCACTCGTAAGTAATTCGTCGTTTCATTAAGTTTTTTCGGATGAAAAAGAATCACAGAATAAAGGTATTACTGATCTTCTTCGTAGGTATTCTATAAAAAAATATATTATTTTAATTTTTATCGATATCGTTGTTACAAATACTTGAAAGTCATACCGTACGAACATCATTTACAATAATATATTTGTTATTTGATATTTTATGAAGTACCTTCGTTTAAAAAATGCCTGTGTAGTGTTAGTGTAAGTATAAGTAAGTACGTGTATTTCATATAAATACATGATTAAAAACATTTTTTAGCAAACAAAGTTTTAAAACTTAAAAGATTTCAAATCTTCATAAATCAAATTCAATTTTATTTTGATTTTTGATTGGTTGTTGCTTCTTACGTCACCAGCATCACAATTCTTGTAATGACGTCACAAAGAACAGACCTCGCCATTTTAGCCAAAGTTCAAACAACAGACACATTGTTGACATACGGAAAATCGGAAGAAAAACAATAATTAAATTAATTTCGCCGACATAAAATTTTTAATTTTCTAAAATTTTCACGTGCTAATTGCTATTGCTACAATATTCTGCGACGAGTAATTTGTGTTTGAAAAAATTGTGTTTTTATTTTTGTAAGTTTCTTCTGTAATATCTTCGAAACCGATTAGTAACTTGAAGTAATTTTTTCAACACGTCGTATGTGTTTCAGGTGTTTGTACAATTTTCTGTTCTAAAATTCATGAAATATTAACAGTTTGATTGTTGGTTTGGAGAAAAAATCGAATTGAATTTTTCTCGAAAAATTTCCAATATTTCATATTAATCATTTTCTACGAATTCGCCATGTCTTCGAGTTGAAAATCAAAATCAAGTCGCACTATCTTTTGAAAAAAACTACGCCATGGTTCCTCTTGGTGCTGCTAATCAACCTTCATCTCTACCGGGAACTTCGTCTGGCTCAACCTCTTCATCGAAATCTTCTGTAAGTTTATGCTATTGTTTTTCGTAGTTTTCCATGGACAAAATGTTCCACTATATTATTATAGATAGTAATCCATGTTCGTGTTGTTCTGTGTTTTTCATCTTGTAGAAGCCTAATTATTCATTGAAGTTCACTTTAGCAGGCCATACAAAAGCTGTGTCATCTGTTAAATTTAGTCCGAACGGAGAATGGCTCGCTAGTTCGTGTAAGGTTTACTTTTCTCCTATTTTTTTCAAAATTAGGCATAATGTAATCACATCTATTCTTGTGTTTTATTCAGCTGCTGATAAATTGATCAAAATTTGGGGTGCCTACGACGGTAAATTTGAAAAAACTATATCTGGTCATAAATTAGGAGTCAGTGATGTTGCATGGTCGAGTGATAGCAGACTACTTGTATCGGCATCAGATGATAAAACTCTGAAAATATGGGAGTTGAGTACAGTATGTATCATTTGAGAAATTATTTTAAAATTCTTTCGAATCGAATTCAGAGATTATTTTTGTTCGCAGGGCAAATGCGTCAAAACGTTGAAGGGCCATAGTAATTATGTGTTTTGTTGTAATTTTAATCCTCAATCTAATATTATTGTTTCCGGTTCCGTAAGTATTTAATTTTTTAATTCCTGCTTGGGTATTACGCTTTTTTTGTAATAATTTGCATTTTCTTTCTCAGTTTGATGAAAGTGTTCGCATGTGGGATGTGCGATCAGGAAAGTGTCTCAAAACATTACCAGCTCATTCTGATCCCGTAAGCGCGGTGCACTTTAACCGAGATGGATCTCTTATCGTTTCCAGTAGCTACGACGGCTTATGGTACTTTTTTAACTTGTAAATTGAATTTACGCTAAAACAAATGAACGAATACGACATTCTTATTTTGCACAGTCGAATATGGGATACTGGAAGTGGACAGTGTTTGAAGACGTTAATAGATGACGACAATCCTCCAGTTTCATTCGTTAAATTTTCTCCAAACGGAAAATACATTCTTGCTGCTACTTTGGATAGCACCTTGAAATTATGGGATTACAGCAAAGGCAAATGCTTGAAAACGTATGTTGGACATAAAAACGAAAAATACTGCATATTTGCCAATTTCTCAGTAACTGGTGGAAAAGTAAGTTTTTATCGTTTTTATTGTACTTTTTTGAGGTGATGCCTAAAATAGTAAATTATTATTGATTTTTATTATTATAGTGGATAGTTTCTGGATCAGAAGACAATTATG
This sequence comes from Paracoccus marginatus, assembly GCA_900065295.1. Classification (NCBI taxonomy): domain Eukaryota; kingdom Metazoa; phylum Arthropoda; class Insecta; order Hemiptera; family Pseudococcidae; genus Paracoccus; species Paracoccus marginatus. The sequence goes on from FIZT01008978.1 coordinate 10,560, forward strand.
TTTATATTTGGAATTTACAAACAAAAGAAGTCGTGCAAAAGTTGCAAGGCCACACAGGTAGTTATTTATTTTTCTGCGAGAAAAATGCTTAGTTTTAAGGCTGAAGAAGCAGGTAATTCTAAATTGACATTTTTCAGACGTGGTATTATGCACATCGTGTCATCCAACTGAAAATATTATTGCATCTGCTGCATTAGAAAATGACAAAACAATAAAATTATGGAAAAGCGACACCTAAAGGAATTACCCATTTGTGAAGAAGGATGTAATTTCAAGACCAACTATATTGTGTGTTTAACTATATTTCTCACCCAGAAGTACTGGAAAAAGAAATTTAAAAGAAATCAATAAAAAAAAAATTGAGAGTGTGAGTTAATGTATAGCTTTCCAACAATTACTAAATGATACATTGGTGTATTTCTTATAAGCAAAGCAACTCTCGGTACATTGTACATGTACATTGTAAATCTTGTATATAAATGATTTTCATCTTGATAGTTGATGTTTTTAAAATTTTGCTTCCTATTATTTTATTGAAGTTTTCGTGCCAGTATGCCGCACGTGTTAGCTGTGCATGGGTCTATTACTAATAATACTGATAATGATGTTCTTTGAATTTTATCACAAAAATTACTGTGGTACTTATAATTTTTTGAAATGAAACACTTGATGTTCAAAATTTCCATTTTTTTGCCATTGTTTTGCAAAAACCAAACAACGCTTTGTTCTCTTGAAAATAAATTTTGAGTTTTAGAAGGGGGTTAAAGCATGAAATCTTAAATGAAAAAATGCGTTATGCTCATCAATTTACCCTTACGTTTGCTTTACCAAATAAGTAGAAATTTTATCGAGGTTTCTATACGACTGGGTATTTTTTATTTATTGATACAAACTGTTTGGTTAATGCTATCATAAAAATGATAAGTACACATAAAAAATTATAGTGATGTTAGTAGCTAGGTACATAGGTAAGTAAGTCAACAGTAAGTATGCAGATTAAAATGTGCTCTTCGTGAAATCATTTGACGGATCTTCGAAAATTTGGGGAACTATTCCCAAATTAGTGACGTAAACTTGAAGTAGAGAAGACACTTCGTCTGTCAACTGTAATAAAGCAAACAATACTAGTTACTAATTGGGTTGAATACATGGAGCGTCATTCATGTGCTTTCGGCTGGGGAGAAAAAACACACCTATTTTGAATTTTGATCAAATTTGATGCTATTAGGTACCTAAATAGGTATAACCATGCTTCATTGGGCATTTTGCAAAGAAAGCTATCATGTCATGGTTTTCATATTCTGTGTCATTGTATTCGAAATGGTAAACCTCCGTAACACTGTTTTCTATTCCCATCGTCGTGGCGTTTATGTGTTTACTTGTGAAATGCTATAAGATGAAATGATAATGTCGTCAGCAATTATTGCATTGATGAACAAAAGATCCTAATGTCCAAGTCCGTCCATCCATTACAAAACTTTTTAGAAATCAAACTTTTTCATTAATCTGTTAGAAGTTGGTCGAGGTTCAGAAAACAAAATAACGCTTCATATATATCTGTATTTACCCTTCTTTATTTTTTGAACTTTCCGCGGGAGGGGGGGGGGAGTTAAAATTGGTACCTATAATTAAAATTTATGCAATACATAATTATGCAATTTTTATAGTTTGTTATATGTATTTCGAATTTTTGGCTAGGCTCGGTAAGAACCGTAGAATTAGGTACCTACCATGCCCATGCATAAATTATTAATGTTAAAAGTATAAACAAAAACAGTGATGATCGACTTGTACTTACTTCTGTAATAGCTCTAGAGATTTCATTGGCTTATCCTTTGATGCGGAATCCGAGACCCACCCTTTATTATCAACCAAACTTGTTTCTGACCAGCTTTGAAAGCTGAATAATCAATTCCCCACTAAATCGGCCTCGCTGAACACGAATACGGTGTTCGTATTCATTTTCGAAGCTATTTTCAAAAAATTGAATTTTTAAAAAAATGCATCTAAATCAACTTCTATCCACTAAATGGAAAATTTGACCAAATCGTTCCTGACCGCTGAATCAGTGGCGGATCTAAGGATTAGGGCCTAGTCAGCAAAACTGAAAAAAGGCCCGAAACTGAAAAAAAATCGCATTAAAAAGCCATGTTTTTTTTGTTTTTATTTTTAAACTAAAAATTAAATATAATCCACATTCTATCACCAAAAAAGGGCCTTTTTGGGTCATGTGGGCCCAAAAACACCCATTTTTCACTGGGGCCTAGTCAGCTACTGCCTTTTATGCTTACTGTTAGATCCGCCACTGCAAAAAACACAGTGGTAATTAAATTAATTAGTAATTTAATCATGACTATTACAATGATCTACAATTTACAATGCTAACGCGAATGACCTGAAGAACGCATACCTTTGTTGTGGACTTCCCAAAAGGCACTCAAATCGTTTTCAAAATCACTTTAACAACGAAATTGAACACCAGACGAGTCGGCTGAAAAGAAACAAAATTCTTCGAATTAATTTAAATAGCACCCAGACAATACTATCTATACTTTAAATGTTCCAGAATTGTACAGATACCTACTCAAGTTAGAAGGATTGGAAAAAAAATCACAAGGATAGCGATTGGCATCAGCATTTTTGTATAAAAATTGTTAGATGGAATGAAAACGAAGAAGAACAACAACAAAAATAATACGCAAAACGACGAGAAAGAGAAAAATTTCATCCGTGGAAAAGAATACCATAGCGACGACGACAATGCACTGTAAAAATAAACATAAGCTTAATCCATTGATCCCTAACCCTACCCTAGTAGATTGAATAAATATTATTTCTCAACTTTTGAATCTTCTGATGAGTTATGAGATGATGATCTGATGAAAGAAGAAAAAACGCTGAACAAGAAATTAGAATAGAAGACATTCTTCCTCCTGAGCTTTGCTTTTGAGAAAGTGAGAAATCTATAAAAAAAAAAAAAAAAAAAATGGCAGGAGGAAACCAAAGTTTGAACCGAATGACGTCATGATATCGTCATAGCTTGAAACTGAAAATGTTCGACTTGCTGTAGAATGTGACATTGATCACGGTGAACAGCGTAAAAAGTTGTTTGCCTGTTTGGATTTTTTTTTTGTTTTCATGTTTTGAGAAGTTGCATCGGCGTGGCTTTTGCTTTTGCATTATCATTTTAATTTTGTAAATTATTCGAATGCGTTTGTTTCTTGTGCTATAATTTTAATTTTTCTGTCACCTTATCACTCATAGCATTACCTATAATATTACGGTATTTTGTTTTCGTTGGTCGGCGACACAATTTTCATCTCTAATACTATATAGTGAAACTTGGGTGAGTATCTCATTCTCTTTCTTTGCAATCTTCTCACATTTTCTTCTTATGTGTTGTACATTTATCTACTTAAGTAGTAGTGCGTGTAGTTTCGGGAATTTCCTTCATAATCAGCGTAACATTTTTTTTTTTTTTTTCAAGAATTTCAGAATGTCTTCACGTCACAGAGAGTGGGATCCAGCGTGCAAAGTTTATATTGGCAATTTAAGAAACAACGCTAGTAAAAATGAATTGGAAGATACATTTTCAAAATACGGACCTTTACGTAACATATGGGTAGCTCGAAACCCTCCCGGTTTCGCTTTTGTCGAATTTGAAGACCCACGAGATGCCGAAGACGCGGTTAGAGGATTAGATGGAACGTAAGTGTTTCTGCGATAAAGGTTACCATGTGATTTACTGTTCTGTATTCAAATGTAGACTAAAATACGTTTTGCGTTTTTAATACCACCAATTTCAGTCGTTGTTGCGGATCTCGCATTGTTGTTGAAATGTCTAACGGAAAGACTCGAAATCGTGAAAGAGGTGGTCGTGATGAATCCCGCAGACGTTCGCCATCATATAGGTAATGGCTACACGCAGGTTTATAACTGATTTTTTTTCAATTGTTTTTCGTTAATTGGAACTCATAAGACAACAGAATAATATTAAAGTAAAAATCTATAATGTTATTTTGAAATTTTAACAGGTATATTCCTACATTTTTACGATTAACACCACCTCGATCACCACCAAATCACCATCCCAACAGTCACCATTTATATCTCCATCAGGGCGGATGCCGCCACTTCGCGCGCATCTTTCTACATCATAAATCGCATCAATCTCCAAATTTTATTACAACTTAAGCGCCTACATCGACATCTGCTCTATTGCTGTCAACATGAGGGTATAACTTCTTAAATTTGTGACTATCCTAACGGTGTTGTAAATGTCTCACAAATGTCTACATTCGGTGCATTTTTCTTCTTGGGTTATTTCAACACTTCCACAGATAGGTAATGAGTATGTATTTCGGAACACATCTCGCTGTTTTGAGTATTATATTCTTCCTATCTATGGTTTGTTTTCCTTTTGCGTGAATCAACAACGGTGTTTTCTCCCATTTCTGAATGAAAACTGGAAAAAAAATGTATTGTTGAACGGGGGATACTTATTTGAATATCGAACTCTTGTTCTATTCTTGAAATTTGCAACGGGATTAAAGTACGGTGTGTGCGTTTGTATTTTTATGGGTGGCAGTACAAAATTAATCGTATTAAAATCAATATTTCTAGCGTGTGTTTCGTGTGTATTTTAAATTCAATTCCGTTTCAGAATACATATTACTTCGCCAGCAACGCTAAGCGAAGAAGTGCGTCATCGAGTTATGTTTTTATTATTTTCACATGGTTTGGAGATACTCTAAAATAACTTGGTTGTTGTGCTTTTTGAAATCGTCTTCACGTCAGATTATTGACTACTAACGCATGTGTTGTATTTACAGACAAAGGTCACCGCCGGCGCGAAGATATCGTTCGTATTCTCGCTCCAGATCGAGGAGTCCAGTTTATAGAAGATCGCGTTCTACGTCGAGAGAACGTAGATAAAGTAAGAGAAAGAAAGATACTCCTATGGTTCTTCACTGAGCAGCGAATCATTGACGCTGATTACTTCTTTCAGGTACTCGTCTTTTATCGAAGAAGCATCTCAACTTGCGAAAAATGACGACCTGAGAACGTTTCATGATACACGACGTCGCGATTTCTTATTGATCATTTAATATTTTCATCAGGCTGGTAATTAAGAATGTAATCGTCGACATTTTAATCCTTAAGCGTATTTTGTTCTTTAAGTACTTCTCAGAGCGATGCTTGATGTACCAATGTGCATCAGTAATTTACATTTCATATTATTTAAGTTCATTTAAACTTGTAGGTATCAGCAGCTGACGTAGTACTTAGTACTTAGGTTGGTAATGACATATTTTTTTACTATTTATTCGTGCTGTGCGTTCGAACTTATGATCAATGTTTTGAAGTTTCTGTAGTATACATTGTTTAAAAAAAAAAACATCAGAAGTATTGCGTAATAAATTTTTTTGTAGAATATTCACGTTTCGTAATTCAATTATTTTTGAGCTTTTTTTTTTCAAATGAAGACGTCAATTCCAAAGCCGGGTTAGTCCAAAAAATTCTTTTTTGGGAAATCGAAAAAAACATTGTCAGTACGTGAGTAAATAGATATAAAATCCAGTTTTCAATGTCCGATATAAAGGGGTTCCGAATAGAATTTCGACAGTTTGTCATGGTACACGTGTGAAGAACCACTTCTACCTCTAGAATCCGTTGCTAACTCATTTTTTCATTTTTTGGACTAACCCGGCTTTGGAATTGACGTCTTCAAATGTACTACAGCGATTTTAAATTGATACACAATCTACAATCAAATGTAATAAAATGAAATCTGACACGTCAATAAAACACGGCAAACATGAAAAATGAGAAAAAAAAATTAAATACAAGTTACAATAATTAAAACCTACTACAGTATTTTAACACAAACCAAAACTAATATTGAAACGTTAATAAGTACGCAAGGTAACTAGCACCCATCGTTGGCATAGATTACTATTTTAAATTACATTCACAATTTCACATACACTGTAGTGATTCAACATCAGGTTTATAACCTTCTCCGATAGAATATGTCTTTTTATTACGACTGCTCATTTGTCTATGGTAGCAATTAAGCAGTTTAGTAGATTTTGACGGAACCTTTTCGGGTCGTTCATAGTAATTCAAAGAAGTATGATTTATAATTTAGACGATTTAATCGAATGTTTTGAAATTTTCTTCGAGGTAATTTCTTCTGAATCACTTTCGGAAGAACGTTTAAGACCAACTCGTGGCGGAGGGCTTTCCTTCAGCGGCCCATTAGCACATTTGTCGGGATACGAGTCCAAATCCAACGGTTGCGCAATCTGTTCCTCTTCAATGTCTTCATCATCGCTGTGCTCGAGACGACGAGGAGGCGGCATAGATTTTACTTTGGTAAGGAGTACTCGACGGTATCGGGTATTAGCTTCCACATTTTTTGATTTATTCGATTTGAATTTCCATTCGTATTCACAATCACTTTCATCAACGTTGCTTTCGTCGTTTTCCGAGCTACTATTCGTTTTCGAAGCCTTCGAAAGTCGATTTCTTTCTTGTATTTCCGTGTATTTCTGTATGATCTGGGATAAAAAGATAATTACGTACAGTATAAGCTCACGACTGCATTACAGAAATGAAATTCAAAAGTAAAATTAACTCTCTCACTTCATCTATTCGGTTGCCGTAATTTTTCTGATTTTCTTTCAAAGCGTTGTCTAACTCGGCATCTCTGGAGGCGGGATCTTCTTCATCGTGAATATACGAACTGAGAATTTCATCGTCATCTAATTGACGATACATTTTCAGCGTATTACCAAGCTCTTGGAATGCGTTAAGACCTTTGGGGGAAAAGCCACATTAAATCTCGAGTCCTTTTTTATTCTACATCAAAATATTCAGTTCTGCTGGCACGAGCTAACCTACCTATCTCGTCAATTTCAGCTGATGACAAATTTAGATTTTCATCCTCGCTCGCTCTTCCAACTACGGCCAATACATCAAGATAGCTTGGGAATTCTCTTCGATCGTTGTAAAATTTTTCTACCGCTTTGTCCACTTGCGGAATTCCAGTTCCTTGAATAGGATGCAAAATTGCAAATTACTCGAGCCAGAAAATATATTTACTTACGCAAATATTTTTATTGAAAATAATATGCCATCTGACCGTAGAATTTTATACGTTTTTTAAAAGCCCGTCCAGCGTGAGCGTCTATCTTCTTCAATTTGCATAATGTTTTGTATACTTCGCTAAATCTCTTTTTAATTCTGGAAAATGAAATAAGAGTCGTGAGCATTATATGCGATTTGCGAAGATGAATTACCTAGTTTTTTTTTTTTACTTGTCAGCTTGAAGATACGGTGAGTTCTTTTCATCACTGGAATTTAGGTCCACCTCTGTCTCGTCTAGTATTCGAATACGACAATCTAATTTCTGAATAAAAAATGACCAGAATTAAAAGTGAATAGAAAACATCCACGTGCAGAACCCCTATACCTAATGATATTACCGACAAAAGGTCTTCAAATTTTTTTATACGTCCTTGAATTTCAGGATCCGATCCTTGCTCACCAGATTCACTGGCATCGTCCGATGTAGATTCCACTTGCGGTTTCTGCAACGAAAAAATAATTTCCTCGAAGTAACCCGGACGTGTTTCGCATAAATTTCGTAACACTTACTCTGTTATTGCGTAATGCATCGGGAACAGCTAGTATTTGACAGTTCGGTGTTACGTCGACTTCATCAATGGCCTTAAGAAGTGATTTTTCAAAGCTACTCGATTTGATGTAAGTTTCTGTCGCGTTGTTGAATTGGGTCCATAAATTTTCCTTAACTCGCCTCGTTTCGGTTGAATCAACCTTCGATATCCGTTCATATTTATCCAGAAACTTGAGGCGTAGGTAATTATAAATATTAAATGTGATTCGAGTTCGAGTAATACATAAAACGATTTTCGCCGAAACATAAGAAACAAACCTTTGTGAAAAGTTCTTTTCCTGCTGTACCGTCACCAACGCCGATGTAATTATTATTTTCCATTTTGTTGCGTTCCAGCGATTACGAAAAAACAAACAATCCGATGAAAACAAATGAAAGGATTTAAAACGCTAACGAGCTTATGAGAAAAACACTGATTGAATTTTATTATTAGATACCTAGGTAATTTTGAACAATAATGCATGTTTTTTCAAAGTTCGGTGTTTACTCAGAACATACAAGGAGGGGGAATAGTAGACATAAGTAGACAATTGGACATCAAAACAACGCAACTTCGTGTTTTCTTACATTTTGCTTACACTACCAATTCTTTTATAGATTTCGTGCTTGAGCTCGCATAATTATTGAACAATTTAATCGATTCAATTCCTTCAGGAATTTTCAATGTTATGACAAAGTTGAAGAATACTATAGTAGCTACAACGAAAGATGTCCGATCTCCCCTATTTGGCGATTAAGGTGCGTAACCAGTGAATGTTGAAAGGGTCTAGCTGGATAAGAATGGTGAAAATGCCTTTTGGTGACAGCGAGACGATACTTGGGCAATAAGTAGGTACCAGCCCAAAACTC
>FIZT01008980.1:0-15879 GCA_900065295.1 Paracoccus marginatus
TAATTTGAAATTATTTTGATTTTTCTGACAATCGATCAATTTTTGATTTTTTTTTTTTATCTTGAAAATTTCTATGATTTTTTTTTTGAATTGAATTTGTGAAAGGATTTTTCAATGATGGTAAACTGATGAATTTTTCAAAAATTCTGTCGGTCGATTTGTTTTTTGTTTGGCCTTTTGTCAACTGCCTGATATTAGTGATTTTCTGCAATGGATTGATCAATTATTTTTGGAACTTTTTTGATTTAATAAAATTGCGATATTTTTGCACGACTTCGTCAGCTTATTGATTTTCATTAGTTCTAGTTAATCGTTTAATACCCATTGAATCTTCGTAAATCTATTGTTTTATTTCTCATTTTTCAATTTTTATTTTGAGGAATTCTTCTGTTTTATCAAATCAATCCATTTTTGAAAACTGCTTCAATTTTTTTAGTTCAGAATTTTTTAAATTTTTCCGTTGTTACATTGTTTATGATTTTTTAATGTTTTTTAAAATCGAATTTGAAGATAAAAATAATTTCTGCAATCATGAAAAATTTCTTAAATTTTAAAAAATTCTGTCGTTAATTTTTTTCATTTTTGTTTAAATCGACCAATTTTTGAGCTGAAAGAATTAGACTTTTCACTCTGATCAGCCAATTTTTTTTTTTTTTTTTAATTGGTCAACCAACCGATTTTCAGAAATTATTTGTTCGATTTCCTATACTCTCGTGATCTGTTTATTAATTTTGTATTTTTTTTTTTAATTTTCTGAACTGGGTGTTAAAAATTTTTCTAATTTTTCTAAATCTGACCATTTTTGAAAAAAATTTTGATTGTTCCAATTGTTTCTTTTTTTTTTCTAAATCGAATTTTGAAAATTGTGTAATATTCACAGGAATAATCAACTCAAAATTTTTTTGAAAAATTCTGTCATTTTTATTCCATGTTATTTTTCTAGTTCGTTAGCTAATTTTTCAACTTGAAAGAATAGCTACGAATCGATTGACTTTTCAAATTTTATGATTTATTCGTTTTTTTATTTTCATTAATTAGATTGATTTTTGAATAATTGTACAATTTTCTTAATTCGACAGTTTTAAAAAAAAAAAATTTATTTGTGAGAAATTCTTCAATTTTGACGACTTGAACAATCTCAAAAAAATTCTCAAATTTTATGATTGAAACGAATTTCAGGTATACAAACCGCTGACGACCATTTCTCGACATTTTCGAATTCACGATACAGTGAACTCGAAAAAAATTCTCGCATTAATTGACGAAGGCATTTAAACGAACCCGTTAACAGAAGAACTCCCATTACGAGGGGCACACAAATTACGGTATTTTCGCAATCCAAAGACCATGACTAGACGAATAAGCTAGAAAATTACCATATTTACTGTTAAAAAGTAAGTAAATTAGCATACTTTAAGGCTCGCTTTAATCGTAAAATGAATTATTAGGTCCTAGTTTACCTAACCTAACAAGAACAATACCTAATACACTACACGTAGAGACGACGAATGGAAACGAACGATTTCGAAGATGCAGAATCGATCAATTCATCAGGATGATTGGAAAAAATAGCAACGGTGATAAATATAAACAGTAATGACTTTTGAAAAGCCATAAACACGAGCACGACTCCATTATAGAAGGTATAGGTACTTTACTTATTGCAAACACATCGGTAAGATACGAGTATCCCATAAATAGGTACATACATAGGTAGAAATCAGCAATCAGCCATAAAGTATAAATTCAAGTATTGTTCAACACCTCTTTCGTATAGGTACATGAAAAAAAAGTAAGCAATTCATAAACCAAAAGAGAATAGCGCAAAAAAAAGAGAGAAAATTTATAAAACGAAGTTTATATTTATGAATGAGAAAGTGAACGAGAGAATAAAGTAAGAGTTGACGCAAAAAAAAAAGTACCAGAAGAAGAACGAACCTATAAAAAAATACATATTTGTTAGATCTTATAAACTCGTTAAAGTCGTTGCAAGTAATTTCGAGAGAAGCGTTATTGATTGGTAAATTGTCGACGGTAATTAGGCACGAGCATGTTCGAATGTGGTTTTGGCACGAGCCAGCGCTCGGGAAATTGGCCCTTTTTTTATAGAGAGATGGGTACCTAAATACGTACTATACGAGTATTAACGTAAACGATATCGGTATAAGGTATATGAAAAATGAAACCGTGCATGGATAGTAAAATTCACTTACCCATTAACAGCAAGAAGACTAGTTGCCACTTCATAATTTTATAATACGATTAAGCATAGAACTATGGCGCGTACAAAGTCGCGGTTACTAGCACCGGATCTAGAAACGACGCTACACGAACCAGACACTGCAGCGTATGCGCTATCCAAAGCCATCGAACTAGCTGCCACTAGCGAAACTAACCAAACTAACCCAATAACCTACTCCAAGATCTTGCCATAGACCTTGCCTTCTGTTGTTCGACTCATCATCCGGAGACTCGGTACGATGCGATCGTAGCCCCACTAACTGTACGACGTTTTCAATCACCCTTCGTACGTAGCTTCCTTCTACTTTCTCCGTAGGTAGGCACTACGTAGGTACTCCGTAACGGAAGTGAATAACCGGCCTTGAAAATGATCACAATGTATTTCTACGAACAGTTCGACCGGCGATGATGGCGATTTCGTAAGATGGACGCTGGTAACCACCGCCGAAACAAAATGCACCGCGTAATTTCGTGCGAGAAAAATAACGCAAACCGAGCACAATTCACTGTCGTACGAAAATCACGCAAACGTCGCGACAATCACTGTCCTTTAAGCTCGGCACCGCGATTATTCTCAGACTGAACAATGTAACGAGGTTCGAGTATCGTCGAATAATTAATACTTTGGTTTTGTCTCTCCACAACCGTATGAGTGAAAGGTATTGCAATTGCAGACGAAATGCGGTTAATCCAGTTTGGTTTTTTTTTTTTTCGAATTACGTTATTACGTAGGTAGGTACATTTTCAATGCTCGAGCAATAAATATCAGCTTAAAGTCTACACTTTTGCAATTAAATTCGCCGTTCGTAGTTTGTAAACAAATGTACTACAACGAACGTACGATTTGCGTGCCACTATTTGTGGGAGATTTAAATAACAATAAATTTATTCCTGTGTGATTAAGTACCTAACCATTTATGACAGGTGTACAACCGTGTATACAAATGTATGTTAAGCGCGTAATCATTTTCGGTTTCTCTTTCACCTGCGGAAAGCTTCACAATTCATAAACTTGGCTAATTTCGCAAACGTATCGAGTCTATTACGAGATTTCCAGCGTTAAAATTCCCAACGTTCAACTCTGAGAAAGCGCAAGAAATTTTTTCCTCGCAAAATTTTCGTAATTAAGAAACCTACAGAAAAAATCCACTAAAATTCATGAAAATTGATAAACTTTTTCTGGCGATTCGAACAATCAATCTGAGTACACTGAGTTTCCCTCACCCTTCCTTTTCGATTCAATTTTTTTAAAGATGAAAATATGGGTGTTCTCTTACTCGGTTAACTTCATCAGCTGATGCCTGTTGTCGAAATCGAAATCTAAGGAAGTTTTATCGAACCATGCGCAGAATCAACCCAGAAATGAACAGATGGTCTGGTCTGACGGTGAGAAACGCCGCAAAAAATTTTATTCGGGTGTATTTTCCAGTAACATACGGGAGAATTTCAAGTTGGAATTTAAGACGAGGCGTCCTTGTCGAATGAAATGCTCTACATTTACGACGTCATGCCCATTCATGAAACGATTCGAGGTATTTTGCACACACAGGGTAGAAACTAGAAAGTACATTGGCTCGAAAAACGCCAAAATTTCGTCAGCTGACCGAGGTGAAGTACACTACATATATTTTTACCTTGAACTTGACCCAAGTTCGAGGTAACATTCCAGCATCTTTTTTATCAGCCCTGTAGCTGGGTAACAAACGAACCATACGTGTAAATTAGCTATCACAGCGAAATATTTTCAATGATATTTTGAATTCCGTTCTATTGTCGCGAATATAAGTCTGAATTTACGGTTTATGAAGTACTATTCGTTTTTCAAACTCGTAAGTACCCAAAACTACCTATCTTGTACATAAGTCGTATGTTTCGAACATTTTTCATACAGACGAATAAAAAATTGAAATCGTCATGAAGAAAAAAAATCAGCATTTTTTAAACATCATTGTGAGATCGCAAGCATTACTTTTTCGTTTTTTTTTTTTCGAAAATGAAAGCGAAGATAAAATCAAGAGTCGTTTTCTCAATTACGACATATTTCAAGGGCGTGATAAACCCATCATATTCAAATTGTGATGGAAAAATTCCACCATTTTCAACTAGTCAAACCGGCATGCAGTACGTAACGTCGAATTAGACATCATCGATACCGATGCACTCAATTTACAGTATCTCGATTCAAGATATTTTGTTTGATTAGATTAAGGCATACTTTCAATACAAATATCATCTTAAATATTACTCGATGTTAAATCCTTAGGTAACAAATAGGAAATCTAAGATTTAAAACTGAAGAATGGAAGGAAGTTACCCGATGCGTTCAGAAATGCCATCAGCACCACCACCGTCTTTTGATGAAGCCGTGTATGGGAGACGAATTCCAATATATACCCCTCAGCCAACGGTTACACCAGCCCCTGCTTCGTACATGCCGCAACAAAGTAAATACGTTTAAACCTTACGTCATAAAATGTCAGGAAACCGTTGGAGGAATGAGGGTATTTTCCATGAAATTTTTGGTTTCTCCGAAATTCTCGATAACTCTGTAAAAGAACACGCCTGTTTATTAAAATACATTCAAAGTAGGCAATTGGGAAAAATTGAACGAAACCGTTAAGAAACTCATTTTTTAAATTTTAGTTATAACAGTCGCTCCAGCATTGGGACCAAGACGGGCTAAAATTAATTGTCCACATTGTCTCACGTATGTAACCACCTCGACAGAAAGCGAAGCCAATTTTACAGCGCACTTATGCTGTTTGATACTGTTACTTGTGGGGTAAGTGAATCAAACAATATTCTTCGGATGAAATAATTTATTATCAAAAATATTTACTACCTGATGTGACTTCTTCGCTTTACATTACAGTTGCTTTCCATGCTCGTGTATACCTTACTGTATGGATTCGTTGAAAACTGTGCAGCATTCTTGTCCCAAGTGTAAGAATTTTTTGGGATCATATCGGCCGTGAGAGTAAAGCTCTATAACTTCGTATAAGTATAGTCATACGCCATCTTGGCTCGTTTTAAGTAAATTAAAATCACAATACTGATGAAAATATAATTAATTAAGTTGTTAAAATGGTACAAATGAACACAAAATACCTCGTAGAACATACGCAAGTACATTAGAACGTTTATAATTTCATAATTTTAAATTTGAAAAATCCGATGTTGACAGTCGTCTGATAGCCGCTCCATAAGACTACATGTAAATTGCAAACGATCCAAGATGGCGTATGACTATACTTATACGAAGTTATAGAGCTTTAGTGAGAGCAATTCTCTGAACCATATCAAACCTGTACCAAAGTTACAAAAATTACATTTCAATCTACTTATCTGCATAAGAAATCAAGTTTACTGCGCTTTGATTATTCTCTGATGTTGAACTTGAGTGGATTAAAAATTTTCAGAATTTACTTACGTAATCGTATGTATCGTAATAAGGCCTTTATAAGTTTGCAAAACTTGTTAAATAGTAAATAAAACTAGAAAAATTAAATAATTTTTTTAAAAAAGTAAAAAGAGAGTACAGAAAAGATGCGAAATCAAAGATTTTATCACGCGATTGGTGGGAGAAGAATTAGCCAGCGCACTCTACAAACAATGAAAACTGTTTTGAAATTCCTACTGTCAAGTCATAAACCAAAACAATAAAATTTATGAAACTTTCGCTCGAAACTCAAATTTTTATTTTTTTCTAATTTTTTGAAAGTTTTGGTGAAATTTAAAAACCCTGATTCAATTTTTTTCGCAATGAATAATTTGTAATATCAGTGTCGAAAAATGAAATTTCATAAATTCAAGTCTTGTTCCCCGAAGATCGCTTACTATTGTACTTCTAGCCATGCAAAGTGGTTTAAACCGACCGGCACCAAGACTGATTTCAATTTACATCATCTAATACCCAAGGAGAAAGTTCCATTCGTTATAAAAAATGACAATTACATATCGTGGTATATGTGTGGACCTACCGTTTACGATTCTGCTCATCTGGGCCATGCTAGGTTTGTCTCATAAACAATCCAACCTTTTTTTTTATTTTAAAAAAACCAATCAACTTAATTGTGAATTATTTTCTTCCAGCGCTTACATGAGATTCGATATAATCAAAAGAATACTGCAAAATTACACGAATAAACCTATAGTTCAAGCAATGTGTATCACCAACATGGATGATAAAATAATTGCCCGATCAGCCGAAACTGGACTGAGCTGGGAAGTGTTGACGAAAACCTACGAGAGAGAATTTTTCGCAGATTTAGCGTCTTTGAACATCATCAAGCCTACAATTATTGCCAGAGCTACTGATTTTATTCCTCACATGATACGATTTATCGAGCAACTTACAAAAAAAGACTTAGCTTACCGATCTGCGGATGGTTAGTAACGGTTTCTTCAGTTTCTTTCTCGCTAGTTAGTATTATTTTTCGATCATTTGGTGTGTTTATTACTAGCATATTCGTTATTATAGGTTCGGTGTACTTTGATTCGCAGAAATACTCCAAAAGCGGTAAATTTAGAACGGTTGAGGTTTCGCAGTCGGAATCCGAGTATAAAAAACATACTTCTGATTTTGCTTTATGGAAGGCAGCCAAACCTTCGGAGCCGTTTTGGCAGTCACCTTGGGGTCCTGGGCGACCTGGATGGCATATCGAATGTTCGGCTATTGCCAGGTATTGTTGAAGAATTTTTCAGTTTCGGTTTATTAATTTTGTTTTTGCGTAATAATTGTAAATTTGCGGTTTCTAGCGATTATTTCGGTGATTCCGTTGATATTCATAGTGGTGGATATGATTTGATTTTTCCACATCATGAAAACGAAGAATTGCAGTGCTGCGCTTATTATGGAATCAATCAGTGGGTAAATTACTGGATTCATGCGGGGCAGTTGATGTTAGTGAACGATGATCAGAAAATGTCCAAATCTTTGAAAAATACCATTAGTATAAGAGATTTATTAAAGTCGTATTCTCATAATCATTTTCGAATGATGTGTTTTATGATGGATTACAGAACAAGTAAATAATTTTATATTTGTTCAAAGAGTTGATAATATTATTTTATTTTCATAATTTGTCCGTATTTTTTTTTTTTTTTTTTTAATTTTTCAATTTTTTTTTTTTTTTTTTTTAAATTTTCCCCTTTTTTTTTTTTTTTTTTTTAGATATTCAATTTTGTGATGAACTTATGGTTACCAGTATGAAACATTATACAAAATTCGTCAACTTTTTCAGCGACTGTACTGCTTATATTAATGGATATTCAAAAGGTGGCAATGTCGATGAACCGAAATTATTGCAAGTAAGCTGTCTTATTTTTTTATTTTTTTTAAATTTAAATTTTGATTTATTACACGTGGAAATTGTTGTCAGATTCTAGATAAAGCTAAACAAGAAGTTTTGAAATCTGTTCAAAATGATTTCGACACCGAAGCATGTTTATCGCACCTGTTACATCTAGTCAACGAAACGAACGCTATGTTATTTCCTAATTCGGTACATTTTTATATTCAAAGAAGTCTCTCAAACAATTTTCGAGCGAACTTTGACTACTGCTTATTTCACAGGGAAATCGGGACCCTGTAGCTATTTCTCTAGTCTATCAATACGTACGTGATACCTTGAGTGGGTTTGGTTTCACTTTTGGAGATTCGGTTTTTGTAAGTACTTTAACGCTGAAGTAATTTGTTCAACTTGAACAAGATTTAAAATCATGATTAATTTACAGAATGCAGATCTCAAATCGGACAATAAATTGGACGCTGTGATCGATACCACAGTAACATTTCGTGATAAAGTACGAGAAACTGCATTAGCTTGTAAAATGAACGAGATCGTAAGTTTTTCTAAAATCAAAATTACTCCATTTGCATACAATAGAACATATTTTTTTACGATTATGATATTTTAGAGTCTTGAAAAGGGCAGTTCGGAATTATTAAAACTATGTGATAGCGTTAGACAAGAATTTCTGTGTCAAGGAATAGCTATTAAGGTTCGTATTCGACGCATAATTTTTTTATTATTGAGAAATATTCGTTTTTTGATTTTTTTTTTCTGTTATGAAAATAGGATATCAAAAACAATAAATCAACTTGGACTTATTCAGATTCGAAGAAGGAGAAGTGATTTATATTCTTGTACAATTATTTTTGCAGGTATGTAGGTATGTGTATGATTTTATCATGGAGAATATTTCGTAAAAAAAAAAAAAAAACATAAAAATTCCCCAACACGCAATATTTTTATTACAAAAAAAAAAACAAAGAAAAAAAATAAATTTAAAAAAATGGTAAAAAAAATTGGTACGCAAAAAGTACACGAATGTGAAGTATAAAATTCAATAAATTATTAATTTACAAAATGGTTAACGTAATTAGACGTGGCTTTCGGTATTCTTGGCCATTCTATTCTTCTCCCATCTGTTTAAAGCTTCGATCGGGTAACACATGATCGCTGATGACGCGAGTAACGCTCCAGAAATATAAAACGACATGTCGTAGTTTTTGGTAATTTCTTGGAAATATCCTAAAATTAAAAAATAAAAAATCCGCATAAGAATTTTCTCGTCGTGGAAATTTTTCCTCTCAATTCTTGTAATATTTTTACCCGCCATAGGTGGCCCAATAATGGCGGCTACACCTTGGAATAGTAATAAAAGGCCGAATGCATTCGTTAGTTTCTCCAATCCGAGTAAATCGACCACGATTATCGTACGCAGAGAAGAAAAACAAGCTGAAAAGTGACGATCGTGTTACTTCGAAGAAATTAATTTTCTCCACCTCGTACCATTTTATACGTATTTTCTTCGACTCGTACCAATCGTTAGGCCAAAAGCGGTCACGTACAGGAATTGGTATTCGATCGACTGTGAAAATCCGCTAAACGCTGTGCACAGACCGCATACGGTCAAAGCTGCATTGCTTATGATGACCGCGTTCATTTTTGGTATGCTACTCAGCACGCCGAACCCAACTCGACCGACGGTGTTGGCTATTCCTAGCACTGAAATTAGCCAAACTGTGGTCTCCTTTTCGATACCGTATTGTTGTTCAGCTCGAGCTGTAGGAAAATTTTGAAAATGCAAATGTATTGAGATCGAGAGTAGCTACGCAGAATATAATGTATGTTTACCGGTGATGAACATGAATGGGATGTACATTCCCATCGATGTAATAAAACCAGAGACGGCTAGTAAGTTGAAGGTGAACGATTTCAGAAGTGAGACGTCCAACATGGTGGCTAGTGTCCTTCTCATGGCTTCGGGGAATATGGAACATTTTTGTTTTTTTTCTTCCAATATGTCTGTGTAGGTCGGTAGACGTGTTACCGACATTGTATAGTCTAGAGCACTGGACTGGAAAAATTATACGATGATTAAAATGATCAAAATATTAATTGAAAATTATTTTTTTGTAAATTTAAAAATGCTAATTTTTTTTCTTGTTAGGTTGCTGTGTTTTTATCTATATTTTATTTATTCGTGCCAGTTATTCAGTCTACTAACCTGCGAAGTGTATTGAGATAACCGTTTAAGATTCGAATTGAAGAATATATCGTCTCTGTACAATGGCCTATTACCAAACTCAGTTTTACTATTCCTTCGACTAGACACGGACGTAGTCCTGTCCAAATTAGTAGTACTGGACACAGTGAACGATTTAGATTTATAAGGCTGCAAGCTGTATTTACGATTCAGTAAAATTCTCATCTCCGGTATAACGCTGTTGCGCTTTTTAAGCTCAGGACTCTCGGATTGGTTCCTCTCCATCCTATCCAGCGGTTTAGCGAACGGTTTAATCCGTTTATCCAGATCTTTTTCGCTGACCAGTACGGTTCTGTGGACGTTTCTATCCTCATTCAAAGACTGGCTCGAGTTGAGATGATCTAGCACCCCGTTCGAGTTCAAATGTAATATCTCCGAAGCTGTCGGATACTTGGTATTGTTATTGAAGAAATTCTTCTCGTCGGCCGTGTCTTCTATGGTGATGCCAAGATCTTCGTACACGTTCAGCAAGGAGGCGGACTTATCTTTCGATTTCTTCAATATCTCCGTTTTCAATATCAGTGATTGATTGGTCGTCTCGAGGTTCTCGTTTACCGGCACTTTTACAGACATTGGCTTCAGGGGACGGAATAGCGCGCCGCATAAGGCGCAGTGCAAAACGAAACCTGCGAAGTAGAGATAATTGTTGGGAAAAAATAAGCCGAGATATTGGGTCAATGAGGCAGATCGTGTGCGCGGGTGGCTCGATCAAGGCGACTGGGCAACCGTCGTGTGTTATGGGATTTTTTTATTTAAGCGAGAATTTTTATCTCGTGATGTAATCGGTGATTAGTTTAGAGGTAGGTTTGTACTGTACCACCTTTTGGCGAGAAGTTATCTGCTTATCTGGTCTCTATTAATGGCTAATGGACTGTGTTATCGCGGGTTGAAATTTTTTACACGGTTTAGCGTCAGATTTTAAAGCTCGTGCGATAAAAAAAAAGAAAAATTTTCGATTAGGTGGTATTTTTTTTTCTATTTGTAGAGATTATCGAGTGCAGTTCGCAGTTATTTTGCAATTTTGTATTTTGTAATTTTTTTTTTTAAGGAAAATAATTGAAAATATATTTTTTTATTTTTCCAGCAATCTTCGAATTTCTACAATTCAACGAGAAATCATCACTCGGAAGAAAATTACCTGCTTGAACGGCCATAGCACCTCTCCAAGTCAACTGTTCGATCAGCCAATTGGATAAAGGAGCCATGAGAAAAGTTCCAATACCCGATCCACATACCGCAATACCGGTAGCCATGGCTCTCCATTTTTCGAAATAGAATCCGATTGTGATCACAGCTGGCACGAATATCAATCCGAAACCAATACCTACAAAAAAATTACGAAACAAATACGCATATTTTAAATACATACGAGAAGAAGACGATACTTTTATCATATATTATTGACCCAATTCATCGTGCGCCTATAATCAAAGAAGCAGCAATGGCGGCACGCACAACGCTGTCGTTGTAAATTACACCGCGTTCGCTGATATTTTAATTAATGGCCGGGTAATTGGTGTCGTTTGTTGTTCTAGACGCGTGATGCGAACACGACGCGACGAACGTGTTAATTATAATGTACATATACAGATTCGCCGTTCACGCGTACGATCAAGTTCAAGTTGAAACTGGATCTTGGAAAACGAACCAGCGTTAGGTATTATACGATTGCTGGAAGGTGAGCATTTTGTAGCGTGGTGACTTTCGCCCGCCGCCGTAATATCCGAAGCCTACGTAAATTTGGCGGATTTACGCCGATACGCGTGACCATATTTTAATTCAAATTCAAATCGGCGGCTATTCCGTACCACCAAAGTTGGAAGTGAAACTTGAACCATTTACCTCCGAGGATACCGTAAGTCGCGCACAAAAAGTCCACACTCGTTGCGTAACTGGATAGGAAAAACGCCAAACCGCCTATTACTGCTCCTACCATCGTCACTAGTCGGAATCCGTAGCGGTTGGCCAGTGCACTGGCGAAAGGACCTGGAAAAATTTCAAAATTAATTTGTCAACGTGAATTACGTATGGGTGGTTTGGGGTTCCCACAAGCACGCAGCCGTTGATTAAATTTATTTTCTAAGGATTCTGTAGCGAGAGCTGACTACTTTGGGACGAAAAGTATATTGAATTTTTTTTTCATAGAATTTTGGATGTACTATATTTTCATGATGAAGAGAGCTGATTAAACTAAAAAAAGATTCGAGATGCTAAAAATATAAGTTTTGTTATTTATTTATTTTTTTGTTACAGATTTTTTAAACGCTAAAAATGTATTAAAAATTTTTTTTGTCATAAAAATTGATCTTATTGATAATTTTCCAGAATAAATCACTCTAAAAAATATTTTAATATTTTTTGTCAATTGAAGGAGAATTTTGGCCTTGGAAATCGGTTTCGGTCGCTTCTATGCAAAAAGATCAACCATTCGGGTAGAGGGATCAAAATGTTTTATTTTTTCTCTATTTTTTCATTTTTCGCCAAATGAAGATGAAAATTTCGTCATGTTTTTTTTTTTCATCGATTCTCAAGAGGCAAAAAAGCAAACCTGATAATTTTTTAGAGAGTGGACTATTTCTGGTCAAATTTGGACATTCATGCCCCCCCCCCCGTGATAATTTGATAAAGAAAAAAATAGTTGTTACTATTACTCTTCCATTTTTTAAAAACCTTTATTCCCCGTCGTTGTTGCTTTTTGAGAAAAAAAAATCGTCGTAGGCACCTACTACGCAGCGAATGCCTGCATCAACTTTCAAAATATTCCTGAATTTGAGTTACCTGATTGACGAAAATTTTTTCCTTTTTTTTGGTTTTGAATTATGTTTTGTGTTTCATAGATGATTTCTATAAAAAAAATTTAATTTTTCCTTCAGTGAGAGAGAGGGAAGGGATTTTTGAAAATGGACAAATTTTAGAAAATTGAAAAATTTTGGAAAATTAACGAATTTTGAAAAATCGAAGAACTTTTGAGCATTGAACAATTTTAAAAAACTAAAAAATTTTGAAAATCGAAAAAATTCTGGAAAATTGAAAAATTGAACGATTTTGAAAAAATTGAAAAACTTTGAAAAGTTGAGAATTTCAGAAAACTGGCGAATTGAAAAAATTGACAAATTTTGGAAAATTAGCAAATTTGGAAAGATTGAAAAATTTTAAAAAACCGAAAAAACTTTGGAAAATTGAATACTTGAAAATTTCAAAAAATTGACGAGTTAAAAAAATTGACGAATTTCAAAAAACTGACAAATTTTGAAAAAGTGAAGAACTGTGAAAAATGAAAAAACTAAACAATTTTTAAAAAATTGAAAAACTTTGAAAAGTTGAGAATTTCAAAAAATTAAAAAAAAATTGGAAAATCAACGAATTTTGAAAAATTGAAAAATTTTGAAAAACCAAAAAAACTTTGGAAAATTAAAAAATTGAAAAATTTTGAAAACTTGAGAATTTCAAAAAATTGACGAATTTTTAAAACTTCAAAAAATTGACGAATTTTTAAAAAGTGGCAAATTTTAAAAAAGTGAAGAATTTTGAAAAATTGACGAATTAAACTTTTTAGAGTCTATTTGAAGAATTGAAATTTTTTTAAGTACCTAAATCAAAATTATGTTTTTTTGAAAAGAATTTGGCATATATCTACCAGAAAATAAATTTTTCAAGAACAGCTTTTTAACAAAAATCATTTTCGAAAGTAGCAGTTCCCAATTTGAAAAAAATGAAGAAGAATTTCGATTTTTCCCTCCTTTTTTGAGATTTTACGAGCAGGTTGTAAAAAAATGAATAAAGAATAGGTTTCAGCTCAATCCTAAAATATTTGGAAATTGCCGAATTTGGGCTACTATTGAATCAATTTTAGAACTTCTGAAAATTGAAAAAAATTGTTGAATTTCTTTACCTTTTTTGGGCTACAAAAACTGTAAGACCCAATTGCGTAAAAAAATGTGAAAAAATAACCTGAAAATTTGAAGCTTTGATATAAAGTGGGAGATTTTAATCTGGCAATTTTTTTCACTCTCCTCCTCCAACTTTCCCAAAAAAAAAAAAAAAAAAAAAAAAAAAAAAGGGCAAAAGTATGCTAGCCTAATACATATTCAGAGAAACTCGAACGAAGACACAAAAATACGACCTCAAATAGTCAAACCACCTTGAAATTTGTTAATTTATCAATTCAAACGATTAGATTTTTCATCTGCTATAACGTCAAGAGTGAAAATGACCCAGTATCCTATGAGATCTACTCCTAACCTTAATTATTTCAATACGAATGAGAGATCCGCGAGCGTATTTCTACTTCCTAATCTTCAAACAATGAGTGCACCTAAGGTACTTATTTATTTTCCGTCTAGATTCTTTAAAATGCTATAAAAAGAGCAAATTTATCCGCCAATTTATCGGATATTCGTGTATAATTATGTACCTACTAATACAGGTACGTCTGCGTACTACGTACATGTATATGCGAGAGTCGGTACAGCGAATGGAAAAAATCATACGGTGCGACGGCTCGTAATAGTATACCTAGGTACGCGTTCATTGATAAATTAATATCCTAATCTTGAAAAGAACAAAGGTCGTCGATCATTGAATTTTGACCATTTTCGTGACCGGTTTCCTATGTACAGGATTTGAATGGAAAATAAAAAATAATAATGGTAAATAGAGGAGTTTAATTTCAGATTAATTGATACTTCATTGCTAGTTTTAAAGGTCGTCTACATTTCACGTTTGAAATTGATATCATCTGGGTAGATGTATACGTAGAGATTGCGGACATGCCACGCCGTCGTATAGCGCGGCGATTCTTTGTAGTTTGATTTTATGATTTACTCAGATATGTGAGATTTTTCTACCACGCTAACGTTTCATTTGAATGAATGTTTGTTTTCCGAGTAATCATAGAAGGTTATAGTATAGTAAGTATTTAGTAGGTATAACCGATTCATTTAGTAGATATTCTCGGCCTATTATACGAGTACTTACCGGTGATCAAGTATGAGCCCGATAATAAGGATCCGATCAGCGAAACTTTGGCTTCCGATTCTCCGAACGTGGTGACAATCTCTTTTAGGAATACCGAAAACGAGTATATAATACCGTCGACGATCAAATTACAGCAGAATGAGGCGGCCACCACGACCCAACCCCAGCCTCCATCGGGTGGTACGGCTACGTGTGTCGGGACAGTGGCTGTGGGTAGTTTACCATCGTGGTCTAGGTGGCCGTTTAGCTTCAGGTCCCTGAGGGATACGTTTTCACCTCCGTTTAGCGCTGATTTTCCATTCTTGGCGTAGTCTGAGGTGCCGTTTTTGGTCTTGTCGCCGTTACGATGATCGACTGTCATGGTGATGGAGTTTGGCGAACGGTTCGATCAAGGTCCGAAAGAAGTTGCTTCGGTTATCTGTAATTACATACATAAAAGAATACGTTCGAGTTCAGAATATGAATATAGAAAAGGAAATTAATTTATTGTTTATTGAATTGGTCGACGAGTAAGAAAATATGTTTATTTCAGTCTGAAAATTATCTCCGAGTGACCCAATACGGTATTGGGTCACGTGCGAGTACCTGATATTTTTCGAGTGATTTAATATCTATTTATTTAGGTAACTTCTGCGAAGTCGTAATACAAGCTTGACTACGAGAAAACAAAGTGTTACTGTTTGGGTAAATGACCAGAAATATGAGACGAGTCACGAGTGTCATCAAAACATAATTAGGTAAAGCTAATAGGTGCATATAACACAAAACAGTGATAGGTTGGTCCAGATTCGTACGTACATTAGGGTGGAATGAAATAAAAAACCTGCCTTGGATTTCGATCAAATTCGGCGAGGGACTTCATAAAAAAATTTTGAGCTCCCCACGTGCAAAGAGAGGGGAGCAGAAGGACTCCAAAGTGCACCTCCTTTTGAAAAAAACTCTGTTTTTTGTGTTTTTTAGCCAATCAAAATGGTGTGAGAAACCCTTATTTGCGCTTAAAAGGTGCAATTTGAGTTTCTGCATCTTCCTGGTCTATCGCCATCTTTCTTGGATCAAAACTCAGACTGCTACCAGGGGGTCGAAAAGTTGTGGATCGCGATTTTCTGG
>FIZT01008980.1:20187-35604 GCA_900065295.1 Paracoccus marginatus
AAAAATTTTTTAAATTTTAAAAAATTTTTCTTTTATTTTTTTTTTTTTTTTTTTTTTTTTTTTTTTTGTAAATCGACTAGTTTTTGAGGTGGAAGAATTAGACTTTCCACTCTGATCAGCTTTTCTTTTTTTCTTTTTTTTTAATTGGTCAACTAACCGATTTTCAGAAATTATTTGTTTGATTTCCTATACTCTCGTGATCTGTTTATTAATTTTGTATTTTTTAAAAAAAATTTTCTGAACTGGGTGTTGAAAAATTTTTCAATTTTTCTAAATCTAGCCATTTTTGAAAAAAATTTTGATTGTTCCAATTGTTTCTTTTTTTTTCTAAATCGAATTTTGAAAATTGTGTAATATTCACAGAAATAATCAACTCAAAAAATTTGTGAAAAATTATGTCATTTTTATTCAACGTTATTTTTTTAGTTCATTAGCTAATTTTTCAACTTGAAGGAATATAGCTACGAATCGATCGACTTTTCAAATTTTATGAATTATTCGATTTTTCATTTTCATTAATCGGGTTGATTTTTGAAAAATTCTGCAATTTTCTTAATTCGACAGTTTTTTTTTTTAAATTTCATTTGTGAGAAATTCTTCTATTTCGACGACTTGAACAATCTCAAAAAAATTCTCAAATTTTATGATTGAAACGAATTTCAGGTATACAAACCGCTGACGACCATTTCTCGACATTTTCGAATTCACGATACAGTGAACTCGAAAAAAATTCTCGCATTAATTGACGAAGGCATTTAAACGAACCCGTTAACAGAAGAACTCCCATTACGAGGGGCACACAAATTACGGTATTTTCGCAATCCAAAGACCATGACTAGACGAATAAGCTAGAAAATTACCATATTTACTGTTAAAAAGTAAGTAAATTAGCATACTTTAAGGCTCGCTTTAATCGTAAAATGAATTATTAGGTCCTAGTTTACCTAACCTAACAAGAACAATACCTAATACACTACACGTAGAGACGACGAATGGAAACGAACGATTTCGAAGATGCAGAATCGATCAATTCATCAGGATGATTGGAAAAAATAGCAACGGTGATAAATATAAACAGTAATGACTTTTGAAAAGCCATAAACACGAGCACGACTCCATTATAGAAGGTATAGGTACTTTACTTATTGCAAACACATCGGTAAGATACGAGTATCCCATAAATAGGTACATACATAGGTAGAAATCAGCAATCAGCCATAAAGTATAAATTCAAGTATTGTTCAACACCTCTTTCGTATAGGTACATGAAAAAAAAGTAAGCAATTCATAAACCAAAAGAGAATAGCGCAAAAAAAAGAGAGAAAATTTATAAAACGAAGTTTATATTTATGAATGAGAAAGTGAACGAGAGAATAAAGTAAGAGTTGACGCAAAAAAAAAAGTACCAGAAGAAGAACGAACCTATAAAAAAATACATATTTGTTAGATCTTATAAACTCGTTAAAGTCGATGCAAGTAATTTCGAGAGAAGCGTTATTGATTGGTAAATTGTCGACGGTAATTAGGCACGAGCATGTTCGAATGTGGTTTTGGCACGAGCCAGCGCTCGGGAAATTGGCCCTTTTTTTATAGAGAGATGGGTACCTAAATACGTACTATACGAGTATTAACGTAAACGATATCGGTATAAGGTATATGAAAAATGAAACCGTGCATGGATAGTAAAATTCACTTACCCATTAACAGCAAGAAGACTAGTTGCCACTTCATAATTTTATAATACGATTAAGCATAGAACTATGGCGCGTACAAAGTCGCGGTTACTAGCACCGGATCTAGAAACGACGCTACACGAACCAGACACTGCAGCGTATGCGCTATCCAAAGCCATCGAACTAGCTGCCACTAGCGAAACTAACCAAACTAACCCAATAACCTACTCCAAGATCTTGCCATAGACCTTGCCTTCTGTTGTTCGACTCATCATCCGGAGACTCGGTACGATGCGATCGTAGCCCCACTAACTGTACGACGTTTTCAATCACCCTTCGTACGTAGCTTCCTTCTACTTTCTCCGTAGGTAGGCACTACGTAGGTACTCCGTAACGGAAGTGAATAACCGGCCTTGAAAATGATCACAATGTATTTCTACGAACAGTTCGACCGGCGATGATGGCGATTTCGTAAGATGGACGCTGGTAACCACCGCCGAAACAAAATGCACCGCGTAATTTCGTGCGAGAAAAATAACGCAAACCGAGCACAATTCACTGTCGTACGAAAATCACGCAAACGTCGCGACAATCACTGTCCTTTAAGCTCGGCACCGCGATTATTCTCAGACTGAACAATGTAACGAGGTTCGAGTATCGTCGAATAATTAATACTTTGGTTTTGTCTCTCCACAACCGTATGAGTGAAAGGTATTGCAATTGCAGACGAAATGCGGTTAATCCAGTTTGGTTTTTTTTTTTTTCGAATTACGTTATTACGTAGGTAGGTACATTTTCAATGCTCGAGCAATAAATATCAGCTTAAAGTCTACACTTTTGCAATTAAATTCGCCGTTCGTAGTTTGTAAACAAATGTACTACAACGAACGTACGATTTGCGTGCCACTATTTGTGGGAGATTTAAATAACAATAAATTTATTCCTGTGTGATTAAGTACCTAACCATTTATGACAGGTGTACAACCGTGTATACAAATGTATGTTAAGCGCGTAATCATTTTCGGTTTCTCTTTCACCTGCGGAAAGCTTCACAATTCATAAACTTGGCTAATTTCGCAAACGTATCGAGTCTATTACGAGATTTCCAGCGTTAAAATTCCCAACGTTCAACTCTGAGAAAGCGCAAGAAATTTTTTCCTCGCAAAATTTTCGTAATTAAGAAACCTACAGAAAAAATCCACTAAAATTCATGAAAATTGATAAACTTTTTCTGGCGATTCGAACAATCAATCTGAGTACACTGAGTTTCCCTCACCCTTCCTTTTCGATTCAATTTTTTTAAAGATGAAAATATGGGTGTTCTCTTACTCGGTTAACTTCATCAGCTGATGCCTGTTGTCGAAATCGAAATCTAAGGAAGTTTTATCGAACCATGCGCAGAATCAACCCAGAAATGAACAGATGGTCTGGTCTGACGGTGAGAAACGCCGCAAAAAATTTTATTCGGGTGTATTTTCCAGTAACATACGGGAGAATTTCAAGTTGGAATTTAAGACGAGGCGTCCTTGTCGAATGAAATGCTCTACATTTACGACGTCATGCCCATTCATGAAACGATTCGAGGTATTTTGCACACACAGGGTAGAAACTAGAAAGTACATTGGCTCGAAAAACGCCAAAATTTCGTCAGCTGACCGAGGTGAAGTACACTACATATATTTTTACCTTGAACTTGACCCAAGTTCGAGGTAACATTCCAGCATCTTTTTTATCAGCCCTGTAGCTGGGTAACAAACGAACCATACGTGTAAATTAGCTATCACAGCGAAATATTTTCAATGATATTTTGAATTCCGTTCTATTGTCGCGAATATAAGTCTGAATTTACGGTTTATGAAGTACTATTCGTTTTTCAAACTCGTAAGTACCCAAAACTACCTATCTTGTACATAAGTCGTATGTTTCGAACATTTTTCATACAGACGAATAAAAAATTGAAATCGTCATGAAGAAAAAAAATCAGCATTTTTTAAACATCATTGTGAGATCGCAAGCATTACTTTTTCGTTTTTTTTTTTTCGAAAATGAAAGCGAAGATAAAATCAAGAGTCGTTTTCTCAATTACGACATATTTCAAGGGCGTGATAAACCCATCATATTCAAATTGTGATGGAAAAATTCCACCATTTTCAACTAGTCAAACCGGCATGCAGTACGTAACGTCGAATTAGACATCATCGATACCGATGCACTCAATTTACAGTATCTCGATTCAAGATATTTTGTTTGATTAGATTAAGGCATACTTTCAATACAAATATCATCTTAAATATTACTCGATGTTAAATCCTTAGGTAACAAATAGGAAATCTAAGATTTAAAACTGAAGAATGGAAGGAAGTTACCCGATGCGTTCAGAAATGCCATCAGCACCACCACCGTCTTTTGATGAAGCCGTGTATGGGAGACGAATTCCAATATATACCCCTCAGCCAACGGTTACACCAGCCCCTGCTTCGTACATGCCGCAACAAAGTAAATACGTTTAAACCTTACGTCATAAAATGTCAGGAAACCGTTGGAGGAATGAGGGTATTTTCCATGAAATTTTTGGTTTCTCCGAAATTCTCGATAACTCTGTAAAAGAACACGCCTGTTTATTAAAATACATTCAAAGTAGGCAATTGGGAAAAATTGAACGAAACCGTTAAGAAACTCATTTTTTAAATTTTAGTTATAACAGTCGCTCCAGCATTGGGACCAAGACGGGCTAAAATTAATTGTCCACATTGTCTCACGTATGTAACCACCTCGACAGAAAGCGAAGCCAATTTTACAGCGCACTTATGCTGTTTGATACTGTTACTTGTGGGGTAAGTGAATCAAACAATATTCTTCGGATGAAATAATTTATTATCAAAAATATTTACTACCTGATGTGACTTCTTCGCTTTACATTACAGTTGCTTTCCATGCTCGTGTATACCTTACTGTATGGATTCGTTGAAAACTGTGCAGCATTCTTGTCCCAAGTGTAAGAATTTTTTGGGATCATATCGGCCGTGAGAGTAAAGCTCTATAACTTCGTATAAGTATAGTCATACGCCATCTTGGCTCGTTTTAAGTAAATTAAAATCACAATACTGATGAAAATATAATTAATTAAGTTGTTAAAATGGTACAAATGAACACAAAATACCTCGTAGAACATACGCAAGTACATTAGAACGTTTATAATTTCATAATTTTAAATTTGAAAAATCCGATGTTGACAGTCGTCTGATAGCCGCTCCATAAGACTACATGTAAATTGCAAACGATCCAAGATGGCGTATGACTATACTTATACGAAGTTATAGAGCTTTAGTGAGAGCAATTCTCTGAACCATATCAAACCTGTACCAAAGTTACAAAAATTACATTTCAATCTACTTATCTGCATAAGAAATCAAGTTTACTGCGCTTTGATTATTCTCTGATGTTGAACTTGAGTGGATTAAAAATTTTCAGAATTTACTTACGTAATCGTATGTATCGTAATAAGGCCTTTATAAGTTTGCAAAACTTGTTAAATAGTAAATAAAACTAGAAAAATTAAATAATTTTTTTAAAAAAGTAAAAAGAGAGTACAGAAAAGATGCGAAATCAAAGATTTTATCACGCGATTGGTGGGAGAAGAATTAGCCAGCGCACTCTACAAACAATGAAAACTGTTTTGAAATTCCTACTGTCAAGTCATAAACCAAAACAATAAAATTTATGAAACTTTCGCTCGAAACTCAAATTTTTATTTTTTTCTAATTTTTTGAAAGTTTTGGTGAAATTTAAAAACCCTGATTCAATTTTTTTCGCAATGAATAATTTGTAATATCAGTGTCGAAAAATGAAATTTCATAAATTCAAGTCTTGTTCCCCGAAGATCGCTTACTATTGTACTTCTAGCCATGCAAAGTGGTTTAAACCGACCGGCACCAAGACTGATTTCAATTTACATCATCTAATACCCAAGGAGAAAGTTCCATTCGTTATAAAAAATGACAATTACATATCGTGGTATATGTGTGGACCTACCGTTTACGATTCTGCTCATCTGGGCCATGCTAGGTTTGTCTCATAAACAATCCAACCTTTTTTTTTATTTTAAAAAAACCAATCAACTTAATTGTGAATTATTTTCTTCCAGCGCTTACATGAGATTCGATATAATCAAGAGAATACTGCAAAATTACACGAATAAACCTATAGTTCAAGCAATGTGTATCACCAACATGGATGATAAAATAATTGCCCGATCAGCCGAAACTGGACTGAGCTGGGAAGTGTTGACGAAAACCTACGAGAGAGAATTTTTCGCAGATTTAGCGTCTTTGAACATCATCAAGCCTACAATTATTGCCAGAGCTACTGATTTTATTCCTCACATGATACGATTTATCGAGCAACTTACAAAAAAAGACTTAGCTTACCGATCTGCGGATGGTTAGTAACGGTTTCTTCAGTTTCTTTCTCGCTAGTTAGTATTATTTTTCGATCATTTGGTGTGTTTATTACTAGCATATTCGTTATTATAGGTTCGGTGTACTTTGATTCGCAGAAATACTCCAAAAGCGGTAAATTTAGAACGGTTGAGGTTTCGCAGTCGGAATCCGAGTATAAAAAACATACTTCTGATTTTGCTTTATGGAAGGCAGCCAAACCTTCGGAGCCGTTTTGGCAGTCACCTTGGGGTCCTGGGCGACCTGGATGGCATATCGAATGTTCGGCTATTGCCAGGTATTGTTGAAGAATTTTTCAGTTTCGGTTTATTAATTTTGTTTTTGCGTAATAATTGTAAATTTGCGGTTTCTAGCGATTATTTCGGTGATTCCGTTGATATTCATAGTGGTGGATATGATTTGATTTTTCCACATCATGAAAACGAAGAATTGCAGTGCTGCGCTTATTATGGAATCAATCAGTGGGTAAATTACTGGATTCATGCGGGGCAGTTGATGTTAGTGAACGATGATCAGAAAATGTCCAAATCTTTGAAAAATACCATTAGTATAAGAGATTTATTAAAGTCGTATTCTCATAATCATTTTCGAATGATGTGTTTTATGATGGATTACAGAACAAGTAAATAATTTTATATTTGTTCAAAGAGTTGATAATATTATTTTATTTTCATAATTTGTCCGTATTTTTTTTTTTTTTTTTTTAATTTTTCAATTTTTTTTTTTTTTTTTTTTAAATTTTCCCCTTTTTTTTTTTTTTTTTTTTAGATATTCAATTTTGTGATGAACTTATGGTTACCAGTATGAAACATTATACAAAATTCGTCAACTTTTTCAGCGACTGTACTGCTTATATTAATGGATATTCAAAAGGTGGCAATGTCGATGAACCGAAATTATTGCAAGTACGCTGTCTTATTTTTTTATTTTTTTTAAATTTAAATTTTGATTTATTACACGTGGAAATTGTTGTCAGATTCTAGATAAAGCTAAACAAGAAGTTTTGAAATCTGTTCAAAATGATTTCGACACCGAAGCATGTTTATCGCACCTGTTACATCTAGTCAACGAAACGAACGCTATGTTATTTCCTAATTCGGTACATTTTTATATTCAAAGAAGTCTCTCAAACAATTTTCGAGCGAACTTTGACCACTGCTTATTTCACAGGGAAATCGGGACCCTGTAGCTATTTCTCTAGTCTATCAATACGTACGTGATACCTTGAGTGGGTTTGGTTTCACTTTTGGAGATTCGGTTTTTGTAAGTACTTTAACGCTGAAGTAATTTGTTCAACTTGAACAAGATTTAAAATCATGATTAATTTACAGAATGCAGATCTCAAATCGGACAATAAATTGGACGCTGTGATCGATACCACAGTAACATTTCGTGATAAAGTACGAGAAACTGCATTAGCTTGTAAAATGAACGAGATCGTAAGTTTTTCTAAAATCAAAATTACTCCATTTGCATACAATAGAACATATTTTTTTACGATTATGATATTTTAGAGTCTTGAAAAGGGCAGTTCGGAATTATTAAAACTATGTGATAGCGTTAGACAAGAATTTCTGTGTCAAGGAATAGCTATTAAGGTTCGTATTCGACGCATAATTTTTTTATTATTGAGAAATATTCGTTTTTTGATTTTTTTTTTCTGTTATGAAAATAGGATATCAAAAACAATAAATCAACTTGGACTTATTCAGATTCGAAGAAGGAGAAGTGATTTATATTCTTGTACAATTATTTTTGCAGGTATGTAGGTATGTGTATGATTTTATCATGGAGAATATTTCGTAAAAAAAAAAAAAAAACATAAAAATTCCCCAACACGCAATATTTTTATTACAAAAAAAAAAACAAAGAAAAAAAATAAATTTAAAAAAATGGTAAAAAAAATTGGTACGCAAAAAGTACACGAATGTGAAGTATAAAATTCAATAAATTATTAATTTACAAAATGGTTAACGTAATTAGACGTGGCTTTCGGTATTCTTGGCCATTCTATTCTTCTCCCATCTGTTTAAAGCTTCGATCGGGTAACACATGATCGCTGATGACGCGAGTAACGCTCCAGAAATATAAAACGACATGTCGTAGTTTTTGGTAATTTCTTGGAAATATCCTAAAATTAAAAAATAAAAAATCCGCATAAGAATTTTCTCGTCGTGGAAATTTTTCCTCTCAATTCTTGTAATATTTTTACCCGCCATAGGTGGCCCAATAATGGCGGCTACACCTTGGAATAGTAATAA
Organism: Paracoccus marginatus; assembly: GCA_900065295.1. NCBI lineage: Eukaryota > Metazoa > Arthropoda > Insecta > Hemiptera > Pseudococcidae > Paracoccus > Paracoccus marginatus. The sequence continues at coordinate 28,579 of FIZT01008980.1, forward strand.
AAGGCCGAATGCATTCGTTAGTTTCTCCAATCCGAGTAAATCGACCACGATTATCGTACGCAGAGAAGAAAAACAAGCTGAAAAGTGACGATCGTGTTACTTCGAAGAAATTAATTTTCTCCACCTCGTACCATTTTATACGTATTTTCTTCGACTCGTACCAATCGTTAGGCCAAAAGCGGTCACGTACAGGAATTGGTATTCGATCGACTGTGAAAATCCGCTAAACGCTGTGCACAGACCGCATACGGTCAAAGCTGCATTGCTTATGATGACCGCGTTCATTTTTGGTATGCTACTCAGCACGCCGAACCCAACTCGACCGACGGTGTTGGCTATTCCTAGCACTGAAATTAGCCAAACTGTGGTCTCCTTTTCGATACCGTATTGTTGTTCAGCTCGAGCTGTAGGAAAATTTTGAAAATGCAAATGTATTGAGATCGAGAGTAGCTACGCAGAATATAATGTATGTTTACCGGTGATGAACATGAATGGGATGTACATTCCCATCGATGTAATAAAACCAGAGACGGCTAGTAAGTTGAAGGTGAACGATTTCAGAAGTGAGACGTCCAACATGGTGGCTAGTGTCCTTCTCATGGCTTCGGGGAATATGGAACATTTTTGTTTTTTTTCTTCCAATATGTCTGTGTAGGTCGGTAGACGTGTTACCGACATTGTATAGTCTAGAGCACTGGACTGGAAAAATTATACGATGATTAAAATGATCAAAATATATATTGAAAATTATTTTTTTGTAAATTTAAAAATGCTAATTTTTTTTCTTGTTAGGTTGCTGTGTTTTTATCTATATTTTATTTATTCGTGCCAGTTATTCAGTCTACTAACCTGCGAAGTGTATTGAGATAACCGTTTAAGATTCGAATTGAAGAATATATCGTCTCTGTACAATGGCCTATTACCAAACTCAGTTTTACTATTCCTTCGACTAGACACGGACGTAGTCCTGTCCAAATTAGTAGTACTGGACACAGTGAACGATTTAGATTTATAAGGCTGCAAGCTGTATTTACGATTCAGTAAAATTCTCATCTCCGGTATAACGCTGTTGCGCTTTTTAAGCTCAGGACTCTCGGATTGGTTCCTCTCCATCCTATCCAGCGGTTTAGCGAACGGTTTAATCCGTTTATCCAGATCTTTTTCGCTGACCAGTACGGTTCTGTGGACGTTTCTATCCTCATTCAAAGACTGGCTCGAGTTGAGATGATCTAGCACCCCGTTCGAGTTCAAATGTAATATCTCCGAAGCTGTCGGATACTTGGTATTGTTATTGAAGAAATTCTTCTCGTCGGCCGTGTCTTCTATGGTGATGCCAAGATCTTCGTACACGTTCAGCAAGGAGGCGGACTTATCTTTCGATTTCTTCAATATCTCCGTTTTCAATATCAGTGATTGATTGGTCGTCTCGAGGTTCTCGTTTACCGGCACTTTTACAGACATTGGCTTCAGGGGACGGAATAGCGCGCCGCATAAGGCGCAGTGCAAAACGAAACCTGCGAAGTAGAGATAATTGTTGGGAAAAAATAAGCCGAGATATTGGGTCAATGAGGCAGATCGTGTGCGCGGGTGGCTCGATCAAGGCGACTGGGCAACCGTCGTGTGTTATGGGATTTTTTTATTTAAGCGAGAATTTTTATCTCGTGATGTAATCGGTGATTAGTTTAGAGGTAGGTTTGTACTGTACCACCTTTTGGCGAGAAGTTATCTGCTTATCTGGTCTCTATTAATGGCTAATGGACTGTGTTATCGCGGGTTGAAATTTTTTACACGGTTTAGCGTCAGATTTTAAAGCTCGTGCGATAAAAAAAAAGAAAAATTTTCGATTAGGTGGTATTTTTTTTTCTATTTGTAGAGATTATCGAGTGCAGTTCGCAGTTATTTTGCAATTTTGTATTTTGTAATTTTTTTTTTTAAGGAAAATAATTGAAAATATATTTTTTTATTTTTCCAGCAATCTTCGAATTTCTACAATTCAACGAGAAATCATCACTCGGAAGAAAATTACCTGCTTGAACGGCCATAGCACCTCTCCAAGTCAACTGTTCGATCAGCCAATTGGATAAAGGAGCCATGAGAAAAGTTCCAATACCCGATCCACATACCGCAATACCGGTAGCCATGGCTCTCCATTTTTCGAAATAGAATCCGATTGTGATCACAGCTGGCACGAATATCAATCCGAAACCAATACCTACAAAAAAATTACGAAACAAATACGCATATTTTAAATACATACGAGAAGAAGACGATACTTTTATCATATATTATTGACCCAATTCATCGTGCGCCTATAATCAAAGAAGCAGCAATGGCGGCACGCACAACGCTGTCGTTGTAAATTACACCGCGTTCGCTGATATTTTAATTAATGGCCGGGTAATTGGTGTCGTTTGTTGTTCTAGACGCGTGATGCGAACACGACGCGACGAACGTGTTAATTATAATGTACATATACAGATTCGCCGTTCACGCGTACGATCAAGTTCAAGTTGAAACTGGATCTTGGAAAACGAACCAGCGTTAGGTATTATACGATTGCTGGAAGGTGAGCATTTTGTAGCGTGGTGACTTTCGCCCGCCGCCGTAATATCCGAAGCCTACGTAAATTTGGCGGATTTACGCCGATACGCGTGACCATATTTTAATTCAAATTCAAATCGGCGGCTATTCCGTACCACCAAAGTTGGAAGTGAAACTTGAACCATTTACCTCCGAGGATACCGTAAGTCGCGCACAAAAAGTCCACACTCGTTGCGTAACTGGATAGGAAAAACGCCAAACCGCCTATTACTGCTCCTACCATCGTCACTAGTCGGAATCCGTAGCGGTTGGCCAGTGCACTGGCGAAAGGACCTGGAAAAATTTCAAAATTAATTTGTCAACGTGAATTACGTATGGGTGGTTTGGGGTTCCCACAAGCACGCAGCCGTTGATTAAATTTATTTTCTAAGGATTCTGTAGCGAGAGCTGACTACTTTGGGACGAAAAGTATATTGAATTTTTTTTTCATAGAATTTTGGATGTACTATATTTTCATGATGAAGAGAGCTGATTAAACTAAAAAAAGATTCGAGATGCTAAAAATATAAGTTTTGTTATTTATTTATTTTTTTGTTACAGATTTTTTAAACGCTAAAAATGTATTAAAAATTTTTAATGTCATAAAAATTGATCTTATTGATAATTTTCCAGAATAAATCACTCTAAAAAATATTTTAATATTTTTTGTCAATTGAAGGAGAATTTTGGCCTTGGAAATCGGTTTCGGTCGCTTCTATGCAAAAAGATCAACCATTCGGGTAGAGGGATCAAAATGTTTTATTTTTTCTCTATTTTTTCATTTTTCGCCAAATGAAGATGAAAATTTCGTCATGTTTTTTTTTTTCATCGATTCTCAAGAGGCAAAAAAGCAAACCTGATAATTTTTTAGAGAGTGGACTATTTCTGGTCAAATTTGGACATTCATGCCCCCCCCCCCGTGATAATTTGATAAAGAAAAAAATAGTTGTTACTATTACTCTTCCATTTTTTAAAAACCTTTATTCCCCGTCGTTGTTGCTTTTTGAGAAAAAAAAATCGTCGTAGGCACCTACTACGCAGCGAATGCCTGCATCAACTTTCAAAATATTCCTGAATTTGAGTTACCTGATTGACGAAAATTTTTTCCTTTTTTTTGGTTTTGAATTATGTTTTGTGTTTCATAGATGATTTCTATAAAAAAAATTTAATTTTTCCTTCAGTGAGAGAGAGGGAAGGGATTTTTGAAAATGGACAAATTTTAGAAAATTGAAAAATTTTGGAAAATTAACGAATTTTGAAAAATCGAAGAACTTTTGAGCATTGAACAATTTTAAAAAACTAAAAAATTTTGAAAATCGAAAAAATTCTGGAAAATTGAAAAATTGAACGATTTTGAAAAAATTGAAAAACTTTGAAAAGTTGAGAATTTCAGAAAACTGGCGAATTGAAAAAATTGACAAATTTTGGAAAATTAGCAAATTTGGAAAGATTGAAAAATTTTAAAAAACCGAAAAAACTTTGGAAAATTGAATACTTGAAAATTTCAAAAAATTGACGAGTTAAAAAAATTGACGAATTTCAAAAAACTGACAAATTTTGAAAAAGTGAAGAATTGTGAAAAATGAAAAAACTAAACAATTTTTAAAAAATTGAAAAACTTTGAAAAGTTGAGAATTTCAAAAAATTAAAAAAAAATTGGAAAATCAACGAATTTTGAAAAATTGAAAAATTTTGAAAAACCAAAAAAACTTTGGAAAATTAAAAAATTGAAAAATTTTGAAAACTTGAGAATTTCAAAAAATTGACGAATTTTTAAAACTTCAAAAAATTGACGAATTTTTAAAAAGTGGCAAATTTTAAAAAAGTGAAGAATTTTGAAAAATTGACGAATTAAACTTTTTAGAGTCTATTTGAAGAATTGAAATTTTTTTAAGTACCTAAATCAAAATTATGTTTTTTTGAAAAGAATTTGGCATATATCTACCAGAAAATAAATTTTTCAAGAACAGCTTTTTAACAAAAATCATTTTCGAAAGTAGCAGTTCCCAATTTGAAAAAAATGAAGAAGAATTTCGATTTTTCCCTCCTTTTTTGAGATTTTACGAGCAGGTTGTAAAAAAATGAATAAAGAATAGGTTTCAGCTCAATCCTAAAATATTTGGAAATTGCCGAATTTGGGCTACTATTGAATCAATTTTAGAACTTCTGAAAATTGAAAAAAATTGTTGAATTTCTTTACCTTTTTTGGGCTACAAAAACTGTAAGACCCAATTGCGTAAAAAAATGTGAAAAAATAACCTGAAAATTTGAAGCTTTGATATAAAGTGGGAGATTTTAATCTGGCAATTTTTTTCACTCTCCTCCTCCAACTTTCCCAAAAAAAAAAAAAAAAAAAAAAAAAAAAAAGGACAAAAAAAAAAAAAAAAAAAAAAAAAAAAAAAAATGGTCAAAATTGGTGCACCCTATATGTATGCTAGCCTAATACATATTTAGAGAAACTCGAACGAAGACACAAAAATACGACCTCAAATAGTCAAACCACCTTGAAATTTGTTAATTTATCAATTCAAACGATTAGATTTTTCATCTGCTATAACGTCAAGAGTGAAAATGACCCAGTATCCTATGAGATCTACTCCTAACCTTAATTATTTCAATACGAATGAGAGATCCGCGAGCGTATTTCTACTTCCTAATCTTCAAACAATGAGTGCACCTAAGGTACTTATTTATTTTCCGTCTAGATTCTTTAAAATGCTATAAAAAGAGCAAATTTATCCGCCAATTTATCGGATATTCGTGTATAATTATGTACCTACTAATACAGGTACGTCTGCGTACTACGTACATGTATATGCGAGAGTCGGTACAGCGAATGGAAAAAATCATACGGTGCGACGGCTCGTAATAGTATACCTAGGTACGCGTTCATTGATAAATTAATATCCTAATCTTGAAAAGAACAAAGGTCGTCGATCATTGAATTTTGACCATTTTCGTGACCGGTTTCCTATGTACAGGATTTGAATGGAAAATAAAAAATAATAATGGTAAATAGAGGAGTTTAATTTCAGATTAATTGATACTTCATTGCTAGTTTTAAAGGTCGTCTACATTTCACGTTTGAAATTGATATCATCTGGGTAGATGTATACGTAGAGATTGCGGACATGCCACGCCGTCGTATAGCGCGGCGATTCTTTGTAGTTTGATTTTATGATTTACTCAGATATGTGAGATTTTTCTACCACGCTAACGTTTCATTTGAATGAATGTTTGTTTTCCGAGTAATCATAGAAGGTTATAGTATAGTAAGTATTTAGTAGGTATAACCGATTCATTTAGTAGATATTCTCGGCCTATTATACGAGTACTTACCGGTGATCAAGTATGAGCCCGATAATAAGGATCCGATCAGCGAAACTTTGGCTTCCGATTCTCCGAACGTGGTGACAATCTCTTTTAGGAATACCGAAAACGAGTATATAATACCGTCGACGATCAAATTACAGCAGAATGAGGCGGCCACCACGACCCAACCCCAGCCTCCATCGGGTGGTACGGCTACGTGTGTCGGGACAGTGGCTGTGGGTAGTTTACCATCGTGGTCTAGGTGGCCGTTTAGCTTCAGGTCCCTGAGGGATACGTTTTCACCTCCGTTTAGCGCTGATTTTCCATTCTTGGCGTAGTCTGAGGTGCCGTTTTTGGTCTTGTCGCCGTTACGATGATCGACTGTCATGGTGATGGAGTTTGGCGAACGGTTCGATCAAGGTCCGAAAGAAGTTGCTTCGGTTATCTGTAATTACATACATAAAAGAATACGTTCGAGTTCAGAATATGAATATAGAAAAGGAAATTAATTTATTGTTTATTGAATTGGTCGACGAGTAAGAAAATATGTTTATTTCAGTCTGAAAATTATCTCCGAGTGACCCAATACGGTATTGGGTCACGTGCGAGTACCTGATATTTTTCGAGTGATTTAATATCTATTTATTTAGGTAACTTCTGCGAAGTCGTAATACAAGCTTGACTACGAGAAAACAAAGTGTTACTGTTTGGGTAAATGACCAGAAATATGAGACGAGTCACGAGTGTCATCAAAACATAATTAGGTAAAGCTAATAGGTGCATATAACACAAAACAGTGATAGGTTGGTCCAGATTCGTACGTACATTAGGGTGGAATGAAATAAAAAACCTGCCTTGGATTTCGATCAAATTCGGCGAGGGACTTCATAAAAAAATTTTGAGCTCCCCACGTGCAAAGAGAGGGGAGCAGAAGGACTCCAAAGTGCACCTCCTTTTGAAAAAAACTCTGTTTTTTGTGTTTTTTAGCCAATCAAAATGGTGTGAGAAACCCTTATTTGCGCTTAAAAGGTGCAATTTGAGTTTCTGCATCTTCCTGGTCTATCGCCATCTTTCTTGGATCAAAACGCAGACTGCTACCAGGGGGTCGAAAAGTTGTGGATCGCGATTTTCTGG
>FIZT01008988.1:0-10266 GCA_900065295.1 Paracoccus marginatus
CAGGATTGGCTCCAAACAAACTAATGATAACACTGATCCAGCTGATCCAATTTCATTTTTCGTGCCTTATTCTCAACATTATCGAACTTTTTGAGTATTATTGTGATTAACTACAAGATTAAAATTAGAAACAAGCAAACTTTCTCTTAAAAACTTCGTACTGTGCAAAAAAACACCAAATAATATTGTCTTATATAGGTTATTTGGAGCCAAAATGCGCCAAAACCGCCGGGTTGCCTACATGGACCCCTATGATGACGTTGCTCCGTGACTCCTCTATTGAGAGACAGTTTCTTATTGTATTTCATCGAAGTATGCATCTGAAGATGCAGTAAGTTTGTCCCCAGGTATGTGGGTGTGAGAATGTAGTTAGGTAGGCATATCGAAATGGGCTAGGTCGCACTTTGGTGCATCTTTATCAGGGTTGCAACTATCCGGATCATTTGGTGATCCGGATCATGATCCGCGATCCGTGATCCGTGGATTTTTCGCCTCGCGGATCATATTTTTTTTTTCATTTATGCCTGGCAATGCAATTGGCAGCATTGGCATTTGGCAGCTCTGCGTCAGTGCGCCGTCTCTCGTCTGCGTCTGTGGCTCTGTGCTGGTTTCGCGCATTCAACAGTTTGATCTTTGTTCTTTGATATGATTATATGATATTCTCATTATTCTCGATCTCACGATCTTGGTTTCGCCGGTTTTGGTAACACAACAACCATGCTTTTTTAGTTTTTTGTTTTTCACCTCACTAACTTCAGAAATGTCTACGCCGACGCCGTCTAGTACGAGTAATCATCAGGTAAGTTTCTAATTTCTTCGTATTCGACTTCGTAAGTATAATTTTCTATCTTCTTTTTCATCTACAAATTTTTAATGGTGTTATTAGGCTGATGCCACTGCCCCTGCTCACTCTGTTGTTGTTCCTGGTACCAGTACGGGTACCACGACCCACAGGCCCAATGCAAATAAGCGTCAACGTGCCTCTCGACAGTCTCGACGTAGAAGAGCGAAATCGCCGTTGCCGGCGTTGCCTTCAGAGTCAGATGTGGACGGAGACTTGGATTCTGAAAGTGATTATGTGGTGAAAGATATCGACTTGGAAGTGGAACTGAGCTCCAACTCCGATCTCCGTAGCGCTAGTGATGATGACATTAGACAAGACAATCGCCGTCGCTTCGATCGGGCTACCCACCTAGCGTAAACGAGCTATTGAATGTTGAAAATTTTCAATGTAAGTACGAAAAAAACACGAAAAAAGTATGAAAAAGGTACGAAATTTCATTTTCGTGATTAAGTAGACAGTAGACACCATGGTAAATCGCCAAAAATTGTTTGAAAATGAAAATGATTATTTAAGATTTTCAGTTAAATGAATAGTTACTTATTTTGTTTTGTTTTATGCATACGTATTGATACTGAATCTGTATTTTTATTTGGTTTCAAGTTTCATTAATTTTCATTATTTCATTAATCATTATTCGTAATTTCGTAGGTATTTGTTCGACTATTTGAACATTGATCACAAATCTATTAAAATGAACAATATAGTGTTTTTGTCCTTGATGATCCGTTGATTAGTGATCCGATCATATTTTTTAGGTGATCCGTGATCCGGATCATTTTTCTCATTTGATCCGTGATCCGTCTTTTTTAATGATCCGCGATCCGTAATCCGGATCATATTTTGATGATCCGTGGCAACCCTGATCTTTATAGGGCAAGGTAGAAAGGTAGGTATATTTGGTTAGGTACCTATTTGGCATTCTGTGTGAGTTATCCGGAGAGAGCAGGCGAGAGATGAAATTTCAGGAGTCTTTTTTTTAGTGTCTTTTGATTCTATTTATCTCTCTCTCGCCGTCAGGTTCCCTTCAATAGGAATCTGACACCTCAAAATTTTGGGCGCGGTCCGACACAAAAATGTCAAATAAAAATTCAAAAATGCCAAATCATTTTTTTTTTCATACAAAAACAATGAAACAATATTATTAATCATGCGTAAAATGAAATTGCATGTGTTAATAGATAATATAGGTTTAGGTATAGGTGAAGATAGACCAAAATGACCGAGGGGACTTCAGATAATACATTTTTTGTTAATCAATCGTAGTGACGCTACTATCTTTTCACTTTTTTGAGCAGTTCGTTCAGACACAATAAGGTAGATACGTTCGCATCCTCGAATCGAACTTACTCCATCTACTCGCTCGAGTCACTTTTTTCCCTCGCGAAAAAGCTAATCCGGCAAACTGCGAAGTGTTCTTTTAATAACTACATTAAAGCATTCCTTTTCCCACCATATTTTTTACAACCCGAGAGAAAATCTTTCCCCTTTTTATTCCAATCAATCGCGAAGGCGCCAAAAAGAAGAAAATACACAAATAAAACCGCGTACCCTTTAGCGCGATTTTCCGCCTGGTAATTTTCAAAGTAGCGAAAAGGCATCGCAGACGGTAAATCATTTGTTAATTAATTTTCTTTCGACGGCAAGCGACGAGAGTTTCGTTCGATTGGTATATTTAAAAAGCTCAAAAACGCGTACCAAAGCTGCGTATTATTCCTTCCAGACAGGAAGTGGAAATTGGTTCGGGATTTGCAAGCGTTCGCCGTGTTTTTTCCACCGATCAGCCGGTATTCTTGAATAAAGGTAAAAAAGGAAACCCGCCAGAAAGGGGTTATTTTGATCCCACTTCCCTTTTTCGGCTCTTCTTCGGTTTTTGATAGATGAAGTTAATTTCCCGCCGGCATTTCGGCGGCCGCGTTTCTTTTTTAGAACTTAGATACATACCAGCTCCGCCGACACTACCCTGCATCGTGCGCGTGCGGTTTCCCACAAAGAGCTGTTCTTTTTTTCCTTTTTCTTTTTCCAATTTTTCAACGCCATTTGACTTTTTAATTAGGGTGAAAATAGACGCGGATAATGAGCTTTCGAATATCGCCATTTTTCACTCTTCGCTCATTTTATTAATATACGAGTAAATCTACTCGAATCGAAATTTGATTTTTTTTTCTTTTAATAAAAAAATTTCCACTTACGATCCTCTTGTATTTATTTTTACTCTACTTTACTTATTTCATAATTAATATATAGGAAGTCAATTCCACGGGATACATGAAAAAAAAGACATTTTCAACACCGATGCGCTTCGACTGTTCGAGATTTTTACCAACATGGCGTGTCTAGATTTTCCCTCCGTAGCTTTAACCCTAACGCGACGTTTTGAGGAGCGTAATCGTTCACGTCTAATTTGTACTTTTGACCGAAAGTAACGCAGGGTTCCCAGTATCTTTCGACGCGATCTCGGTAACACTTTCTACCTTCTTTTACATACGCGTGTTCCTCTTCGCACGGTTTCAAGCAATCGTATTTCTTGTAGTAGCCTCTACACGGCGGAAGTATGTACTCGCAGACATTGCAAGGAGGACCAGGTTTCACATCTCGAGGTATGCACTTCTCTTGGCATAAAATTTGGCGTGCCAATTCGCCGACGGTCGCTTGATACATACTTAGCGGTGTTTTGCACCACGTCTTACGATTATGCCGAGTTTCGTATTTCTTGGCAATGATACCGGATCCGCAATCGTCGCGGCAGTATTCGCCATTCTGCCAGATCGTGGACAGACACGGATTACGAATCGGCCCTCGTTTAACTTCGTAGCATTGGATGTTCGGAGCCATCTTTTTGTACACGATAATTTTTATATTACTTTTTCTTGTGTTTCAACTTTTTCAACGTTTAGATCGAAAATATAGGGCAAATTTGCGAGCACGTGTAGTCGGTACTAAACATAAAATAAGTATTACGTTTGCTTAGAAATTTTATTAATTTTTTCATTGGCCGATTATCGCGCAGGAATAGGTGGGGGGTACAAATATGCATTTCTAGACTAGATTCTGAATCCAGCGAGTATAGGCCACCGTGAAGCGCAGAAGGGGAAAAAAAGTTCACCTAATGTTTTCTGCGACGACAATGAAAGTTTGAATTTCTGCTCAAATTTGCGTGTTGAACTTTTGGTGAGTAGGTATATTGTTATGAAGAGCGTCGGACGATTTATTCCTTCCAGTTCGGTATCTTAAAGTGTAGTTTCCGCCCTCTTCTTAAAAAGCCATCGTGTTTCACAAAGCCGTTGATTAACATTACCCAACCTCTTAGAGAACAACTCACGGGTTTACCGTTTTAAACGGGAACATCGACTTTTAATTTATCGTTTCTTGTTGCTTTTATATATATATACTAGTTCTGTCTCATTCTGCGCTTTCGCTCTCTTTTCGTTTTCTGTTTCGGTATTTAATTTAGTCGCCTCGGATCCCGGAATTTGCCACTACCCTCGGTAATGTATACACCTTCCGTTTGCTCAATACCGAGAAATGCTAAGCGGTCGGAAATCGTTTGCTTCTCTAAATCGTTCGCGAAAATCCGGGCCTCCATATACTTACTCTTTTCTGCTAAAGCAAAACGACCTGAACTCCATTCTTCTACATGATACCCTCTCGCCCCCTCGCTTTTCCATATACCGCGTGTAAAATGCTAATTTCACTTTAAAATGTATTTCTTTGAATGGTTTTTACTTCCTTATTGTCGTAAAACTGTTTTCCCTTTTTTTGATAAGAAAATACGATAATTTTACGTAAATTTACCCTTTCGTCTGTTCGACTATTTGCTTCGTCGGTACCGCGCGCTCTCGCTTACCGCTTGCCTTTAAGCGTCCCGCGTGCCGACGAAATATGTAAGTCGAATTTTACTTTATGTACTTTATTGCTCGGATTAGTCGAGCGTGAAAACGTGTGCTCGCGTTCCTATCTGATTGAAAGTTTTTTGCATCCAAAATACAAAACGAAAAATCGATGGAGGGGAAAAGCTAAGATTTTTCAAGTACCCTGTGTCCCTGTATCTCTTTAGGTACACATATACACTAATTCAATTGGAATTAGTAAAAAAATCACTGGAAAAAAAGTCAGAATTACACCACAAGCAAATCAGTGAAAAAATCACTGAAATTTCGGTGAATTTTCACTGATTTTCTGCGAGTTTCACTGATTTTTCGGAACATTGACTGAAAAATCAGCGATTTTTTCACTAATTTGCCTGCGGTGCAATTTTCATTTTTTTCAGTGAAATTTTCACTGATTCCAAGTGAAAGAGTAGTACATACAAATTATGCATAACCAAGAATCTAGATTGAATTCTTAGTTTTCACCAAAAAACATCGGGAATGACAATTATTGGAAGAATTAAGTAAAGGTATACACTTTTGGGTGCCGCGGCTTTAGAAGTTACTCTCTTAATCTGGAATCAGTGAAAATCATTGAAAAAGGTCGGAATTGCAGCACAGGGAAATCAGTGAAAAATTTCGCTGGTTTTTCAGTAAATTTCACTGATTTTTCAGCAAATGTTAAAAAAAATGGAAAATCAGTGAAAATTCACCGAAACTTCACCGATTTGTTCACTGATTCCCCTGTGCTGCAATTCTGACTTTTTTCAGTGATTTTCACTGATTTCAGATGGAGAGAGTAGAAATCACTTTTCGTTTTCACAATCGAGATTACGAATATCGCTCGAAAAACACCTCATTATCATCTGAATCTGAAACTTTTGTACGTTCAACTTAAATTAATAACTACCTCTTACAAAAATTTTGTTTTGTAATATTTTCTTTCGTTTTACTTTTTTCGCAGGAATTGTGCTCTATGCAGTAGAAATTATAGAAGAAAGCATGGATTGATTCAACATATTCGTTCCGTTCATCTCAATGAATCGAAGAAAAATTTGGCATTCCGACCATTTTCAATGACTTTAGTACTACACCAAAGCACAGTAATGCTTCTTAGAAATGGTAACGTCCCGATTCGCGCAATGGCAGAAAAAAACCGAGTTTTTTCCTGCCACCATGGTAATAAAATGGTAAAGCTCATTTCAATACATATTATCTCGTCACATTGCCAATAAGCCAACAGAATGGCAATATGCTTTTCTTAAGTACAACCTGCGCGAGTTGATTTTACCAAACTGACAATTTACTGACAACATAGTTGCCAACTCTCTCGTCACATTGCCAATAAGCCAACAGAATGGCAATATGCTTTTCTTAAGTACAACCTGCGCGAGTTGATTTTACTAAACTGACAATTTACTGACAACATAGTTGCCAACAAAAAATCCTAACTGTCGTTTCGAATAGTCGTCGTGTTGTGGTTTTTTTTTACTGTTTTTGTCAGTCACAGAATAACTCACAGAAAAACTACATTAGTAATAGTGGTAAACACAGAATGTGATTTCGGTTTCTAAAAAGTGAAAATGTAGGTATAAGAGTTTGAAAGTTACAAAGTAAAAATTTGTGCCGCTTTTTCAAATGTGTTTCGTACTTTCCGTGTTTTATATTTATATTAAGAAAGATAAAATGAATGCCAGTGCCAGTTTTTAAAAAGAGATTCGTCAAAATCAATAATTTGGAAGTTGCAACATGGACGCCGAAGATAAAAATAACGTGAGTAGTGTAGGGTAGCTACATATTTTATCCATACTACCTTGCTACCTATACTCATTACAATTTAACTATTATTTAAATGTTTAGTCTAAATACAGTAGAAGTACTGCGTATAAACGTAGAAAAATTGAGGAAGAAAATGCAAAGAAATCAGCCAAAGCACGTCTAGAGCTGGTAAAATCATTTTTTCGGTTCCATTGATCAGGTGTAGGTATATATACGGAAAATTTTATTAAAGGTAAACATACATCTTCTAAATTATAGGTCGGAGGCATAGATAGGATCTTTGAAAATTATATTAATGAAGTCAATAATGAGGAAAGTAGCGAGGATTCTAATTCAAACTCTTCTGTACAATCTCTCAGTCCAAATCACTCATCGTTGTCTTCTCCGGGTTTTGCACAATCTCTCGTCAGTCCATCTCCATCTACATCTTCTATACATCAGAACTGTATTTTTGACGACGAAGATCAATCAAACGATGCTATTCGCAGTAATAGTAATTGCGATGTCGAGGAGGTATTTGGCGAGTTGAGCATCGTAGACAAACAAAGAAATGAAATTTGCAACGCGTTTGCCAAATACCGGCTAACTGAAGCAGCGCAGCGTGAGTTGCTGCGAATAATGCGTAATCTAACGCAGGAAACACAGCATTCTCTGCCCGTACAAGGACGTACATTGCGCCCTAGTAGACTGCCGTACACTCTTGTAGACGTAGAACCCGGCACCGTACTATATTTTGGAATTATTAATATCCTCAGTAATACATCTACGCAGTATTTTGATCCATCAAACCCTGTTATAAAATTAACAGTTAGTATAGATGGTGGGCCGATTTTTAAGAGTAGTGAGTATAATTTGTGGCCCATACTCGGTTCTATTGAAAATTTTGAGGTGTTCATAATTGCCGTTTATGGTGGACCAAAGAAACCGAAGTGCAGCAACGAATTCCTGTATTTATTGATAAGAGAAATAATGTCAATCCAAGAAACTGGAGCCGTCATTAGTGGTACCCATTATACGTTGATTGTAGATAAATTACTAATGGATGCGCCGGCAGCGGCATATATATTAGGGGTAAAAGGCCATTCCGGGTATTTTTTGGTTTTATTCATTACACAAATTGGTATAGGTATTCATAACAGTCCAGTACCTCCTGCTAATAATTTATTAGTATTGCGACATTATCAAAAAAAATATATATTCATAAATATTCATCTTAATAATGAAATAATGTTAATGCGTCGTTGTTCATTTTTATTAGTTTTCTCGATGTGTGTGTATGTAGTGTACGCGTAGTAGGTAAGTGTATTGTATCGTATACCTGTGCCATGTACATGCGAGTACTTTTCGTAGAGTATTTTTTCCCTCATACTTATACAAAATAGAGCACATGTATAGATAACGGCGTTACTGTATATCGGCGGTTGCTGCGGTTATCTGATAGGGAATCATTTCTAGTCCCGAATCACCACGCCCGAAATGTCATAGATGCCCGATAGCGTGTTGCCCGGATGACGTATTCATTATATTAAAACAACCGATAACGTTTAAATTTACGTATGGATACGTCATCGGGGCATTTGCTAATTCGGCTAATGAAATAATACATTTTTTCCGCATAAACTTCGAGCGGCAAAGTTTGAAATCTTCCCAACTTGGGACGCCCCACCCGCCGCAAAAGCTGTCAATTTGAGACCTTTTCAATATCCTGCGGCGGCGTTGATCGTTTTCAATCAAAAATGGAGAAAAAAACTTCACCACAATCGTTACAATTATATTTCTTATCGTTAAACGCCGTTAAGTCGCAATTAATTTTCATTAATTAATAAACGAAAGATTTCAACGGATATTAAATCAGCTTCTTATTAATTATATTTAAGACGTTGATAAAACGAGAGCGCCGGGAGAAGAAACGCAATGACGGACGGGATGAGGGTATTTTTCGGGAAATAGGGGGAAGATGATCGCTGAAGATGATAAAAACCGGGAAATACTATTATTACGTTAATATATTAATCAATCAAGTTCAACTTTAATGATAAGTCATTTATAATTTGCTTAAAACTGACGCTGTCGTCGAAACGGTTTCATTTTCGAAGGGCGACGATACGCAACGACGAAATGGAAAAAAAAAAGGTTATCGACGAGTGCGTCGTGACCGATGAAAAATTGACGCCGTTCTTCAAAACTCGAAGCTGCCCAGCCAAAAAGTTGACTTCTTACACCTTTCACGTACGTACGTATTTTACGATACTCGTACATCTATCATCTATACCGAAGCATCCAAATCTTGAAGCGAAAAAGACGGAACTTTCCGTGCACGTTGCCGTTACAGCCTCGCGTAGGTATACGCGACGAACGTAAGATCAACGTAACGTCAAAGCATACTCGTGTACCAATTTACCCGGCACGGATCACCGTGCGTCTGTAGCCCGTGGCCAACCGAGAAGCTCTCTTTAATTATTTATGCATCCGTTTGAAGTAATTTTAAATAATTCGTTCGTCTAAAATTTAAGATCTAACAATAAAAAACCGCCATCGCGCCAACCGAGCTAACCACGTCGTCGGCAAGCCGGCAACCACCGCGAAGGAAAACGAAACAGCGATAACAAAAACATAAATAGAAGCTGTCAAAGGCAGACATTTCCATGTTAGCGGATAAATCAAGAAAAGCTATGTAGAAAACGGGCGCATCATCGCCTCCTTGCGTCTCTTTTACAAATTGCCGCCAAAGTCCAAAACAATTTAATGAAAGGAAGAGCGAGAAAGAGAGCATCTGCTTAATGGGCTAATTGAATAGCGATTATCATAAAAGCCATTTTCGTTTTATCGTTTCGCCATTTCTTCTGCACGCTGCCGGTTCGGTTGTTGCTGGCGCGTTCCTCCTCGCCAACCTGCGGCCAACAACGTTGTTCCTTTAATAATTTCATATTAAGCCTTCGGGCGGTCACGAGCGCCATGTTTGCAAGGCAAAGAGGGCATGGGGTCGTAAGGTGAATTTTCAGCTCAATGATCACCGGGTCATTTACGCAAAATGACCGAAAAGTTCATTTGATGTTTTAGGTCAGCATCCGAAAACGATTACTTTGTTTTTCTTCGCCCAAATGAGTAGCCGAAAGGGGTAACGCGCGTGAAATCTACAACATAAAGGGATTCTCCGTTACCTTTATCGCGCAACATTGTTCTCATTTCGCTTTAATTACGCCACCGTTGTCGCTCGCCCAAAAACCACCTCCTTTCTCTGGGTACCAATTTACCGTCGTCGTCGTTGCCGATTAAAAACTCATTAGTCCTTGGCATTTGAAACGTGTCAATTCGTGTCTCGTGTATCCGTTCACCTAACGGCCCATATTTTACCTCCTCCTTTTCGCCATAATAGTCTGTTACTCTTCGTTCGAAAAAAGACTCGTGTTGGAATTTATTCAAACTCCTTAGTTATAATTCACTCAATCAAAGTGAAACTGCGTACACGTACTACGTAAGTTACTTGCTAATACCAATACCATTATAAATAAGTACCATTCTCTTATTTAGAATCAGTGAAAATTTCATTGAAAAAAAGTCAAAATTGCACCACACGCAAATCAGTGAAAAAACCACTGAGATTTCAGTCAATTTCATTGATTTTTTCACCGATTTTCTTGTGGTGCAACTGACTTTTTTCAGTGATTCTTCACTGATTCTAATCGAGACAGCACGCACCAGACACCCTGCATTTTTTTAATTTTTTAGTTTTTTAATCATGAAAAATCAGGTAATTTCTTTCCTTGGGATTTTTCA
>FIZT01009011.1:0-14120 GCA_900065295.1 Paracoccus marginatus
AATTTCCACGGAATTTTCTATTTTTACAGAATTTTTCATTTTTATGGAATTTTCTACTTTTACAGATTTTTATTTTCAATTTTTACAGATATTTTCCATTTTTCAAATTTCCACGGAATTTTCTATTTTTACAGAATTTTTCATTTTTATGGAATTTTCTACTTTCACAGAATTTTTCATTTTCACAAAACTTTCAATACTCACATAATTTTTTAAAATATTCCATTTTCACATTATTTTTCATTTTTACAAAATTTTAAATTTTCACAGAATTTTTTCATTTTCATAAAATTTTCAATTTTCACAGAAATTTTTTCTTCACATACAAGATTTTCAATTTTCACAGAATTTCCTATTTTTACAGAATTATCAATTTCCACGGAATTTTCTATTTTTACAGAATTTTTCATTTTAATGGAATTTTCTACTTTCACAGATTTTTAATTTTGACAAAATTTTCTATTTTTACAAAATTTCTTATGTTTACAGAATTTTCAATTTCCACGGAATTTTCTATTTTTACAGAATTTTTCATTTCTATGGAATTTTTTACTTCCACAGATTTTTAATTTTGACAAAATTTTCAATTTTTACAGATATTTTCCATTTTTTAAATTTTCACAGAATTTTTCATTTCCACAAAACTTTCAATATTCACAAAATTTTTAAAAATATTCCATTTTCACAATTTTTTTTTTCATTTTTACAAAATTTTAAATTTCCACAGAAATTTTCATTTTTATAAAATTTTCAATTTTCACAGAAGTTTTTTCTTCACAGAACTACGTACAAAATTTTCAATTTTCACTCGACAGTAATTTTTCATTTTTATACTTAAAATTTTCAATTTTTACAAAATTTTCAGTTTCTACAGAGTTTTCATTTTTCACAAAATTTTTTGAATTTTCAATTTTTAAAAAAAACTTTCCTTGAAACTTTTTTACAAAATGGCCACTCAATGTTTTTGCAACGCCACAATTCGACAAAAAATTGTTCAAAAATTTTGAAAATTTTTTGGAGTATCCTCCCATCGAGTCTTTCTAAAAAAATGAAATTTCTACCAGCGTTCGACGAAAAATTAGAAAATTGAGAAGAAAAATACATTTCGCCCCTGTCCCCGAAAATACCTACTCAACAGATTCGATCCAACAGTTTTCAAAAATTCAACTTCACGTAGGATGAAGCAATATCTCCAAAATATTCCATCAAAATATACCTAGGTTATTGACCCTTCTAACCTACAACTACCAAACACATGTCACGTAAAAAAAAAAGAATTCGTGTCGCAAACTTTCGTACAACTGCGACATCGACATTCGACACATCGTCGAACGCACTTTCAAATCTGATAAGCGTACAGGTACTGTACTAACGAAACATCCATTAATCGCGTAACTAACCTAAATGAAAGAACCCCATCAGCCATTGAAGAATACCGGTGAGAAAACAAAGTAAAACAGCGAAGTCAGCATTACGTCCAGCCACTTGTTGGTACGTCATTAGCGACATGAGCGCCGTCGGTCCGATCGTTATGTCTTTACAACTACCAAATAAACAGTAAACAATACAACCGGCGAACGCAGAATATAGACCGTACTGTAAAAAAAAAAAAGCAGAGAATAAAAAAATAAACTTAAAATATTGGAAAATAAAAATAAAAGGAAGATTTCGCGAAAAAATGGCATTAGATAAAGTCCCCCCAATTTTAATAAAAATTTCTTTCCCACCACATCACAATAAACTCGCTTCGCTCGAAACAAACTACCTACAGTGGAACTTAAATCACTCGTCATGTCGTTGTGACTCATCTAGTGGCAGGATAAGACGGATTTAAAAGACAATCCTTCGTCGTTTACTCGCCCTTCGTGACAAACTCATCGTTGGTAATTTTCTTAATCGAATAATTACCGTTTCAGCGTAATTTTTATGATTTTTTTCCATCAAATAAAATCATCTCTCAAGTTTCAAGACATTCGAACTCCAACTTCTACACACACGATCGTACATTTCGCTTTTTCGATACCGACCATCACGTTTCCAAAACGATAACCCTATCAAGCTACGTCATTTGTACGACGAATGAGGGAGCAGACGAAGAGCGGGGTAGAGGTGATAATTCGACGAAAAATCGAGCGAAACGAATTTTTCAAATTGAAATTCCACCAGCTATCGACTCGGTATTTTCGTACATAATCGTCCGTTTTACCTGCGGCTCCAATCCGGCCAACGTTGCGTAGGCTAAACTTTGAGGCATCACCGTCAGGCCGACCGTAATGCCGGCTATTAAATCGCTGACGGCGTCATCGATGGTGTAGCTTTTAATCCACGATGAAATGGGTACTCGTTGATGGAGTTTTTTCTTCCAAAATGGAAGATGGCCCTTTTTCAGTTTTACACTCATTTTGGTAGCTTGGCAGGACTGAAACACCCCAAAATGCAACAGCCACGTCACTACAAAAAAACACCAACGCACATTTCATTAGCAATAGCAATGAGACGAACAATATACGGTCGTACGGACGTAAGCTAAGGTCGAAATTCAGCCACTAAGCTATAGTATTTGCCTACACCTATGCGGATCTGTCCTTCCTAAGTCGTAATTCCTCGTCTTACTTAGCAGTGCAGCCAATTAGCCACGAGCAGACCGTGGAACTTTTACGACAAATAAACTCGACCGTACTTTAAAAGCGAGTTGATAATAAACGACACATATTTCCAACAAATAAGACATCATAATCAGCACAACATATGGCAGTACAGCGATAAAACCGTCCGAGTGTTGGGTACCTACCTATACATTCTCTGCGCTTATATTTTTCAATTTTTCAAAAAATTAAAAATAAAAACCGATTCCAATGAACGTTAGTTCACTTAGGAAATGAAATAAATCAACGTGCGAGTAAATTGGTTCGAGAATAACCCGTAGAAAGACCCTACTAGAGAAGATCAAAAATTTACCTTTTTTTTCACACCACAGTTGTTGAGGTACTACGTTGAAAAAAACAGAAGTAAGCACACACAAAGCACCAGCATTTACCAAAAAGAAAAAAAAAAAAGGAGAACAAACACAGCACCATACGACAGAACAGAAAATATGTATATTATCTAGGGAGGTACTTCATTAAGCTAACGTATCGGTTGGTTTATTCATGTTTTCGAGCAAATTATCTTCAACTAGTAATATCGATTACACGAGTATAGATCGTATATCAAATTAGTTCCTACGAACGATTCGTTCAACGGTGGACTATCTGGAAAGTATTCAAATACATTATCATACATTTCTATCGTATGTCGTCATGTCGTTCTCAAAAGAAGGTTCAAAAATTAAAAATTGACGTTATAATGAAATCTCCCCCCCCCACAAACTACCCCCAAAAATTAAAAATTGGCGTTTTAATGAAACCCCCCCCCCCCCCCCAAGACGCCCTAGAGAAGAATAAATGAGAAGAAAAATATTCGTCTTCTAATTCTACACATATTTCGTTTTTCGCGTTTTTTCCATAAGTGTGTAATTTGAAAAGTTATGGCCGAAAAAACAAAATTTTAATCCTCATGCCTATCAAAAGAGGATTGGACCAATCACTTTTCAGCATTTCCCCGAAGACTTCTACAACAATCGACCCCCCCCCCCCCCCCCCTTCAAAAAAATCCGAAACTCCAAGAAGTTCAGTTCGAGCCATCGCATCGCCAAATCACCCTCTCCGTTCATTTCCAAACCCTCATCCATTGATCACGTCACAAAGAACGACTTTGTTCATCTCAAAAACATCCTTGTAATTTAGACAGTTACCGGTTATGACACGCACTGCGGGATTCGAATTACACACATTCGTGAAACCGCAGAAACAATAAAAATGCGGATAATAACGACGACAATGACAGCAACGACACCAAAAAAAAAAAGTTGAAAAAAAAACAACAATAAAACAATCATCTCAGACGTGATACGGTGCTGAATTGACCTATACGAATCGCAGATGGTGATCTCTGGTGCGACTATAATGAAAGTGAGAATATCTACTGGTTAATTTCATAAATCACGCAGACGTGATTGCTGTTGTAGACTCAAACGTATAAGGTTACTCGTATTATAGAAATAGATCAATCGATTCGAATTAAATACATTGATATTTTCGATAAATTGACCGCAATATTATGCTGATGCAGACGAAGCGTTTCGACTTCGTTTAACCTTCGTTAACCCGACAATATTTCACATTCCGGTAATTCAATCGATTAAGTATAAAAAGGCGAAAAGTAGCCTACAGAACGAAATATCAATTGGAAAAAGTGAAATTCGCCGCCTTTTACACTAAAAAAATCGTAAATCAGTAGACCTCTTTGCTTCCATTTTTCCCCCTATCGAAGTGATTAGAAAGTACGTACGAAAATGTAAAGTTTCATATTAAGAATTCAAATTCAAGCCAAAGTCAAACGTCTCAGCAGGTATGACTATGAACCAGTTTTTTTATTGGACCTTTGCCATATCGAAGAGGAAGAAGTGAACTGAGCTGCAGTAAATTCAAATCTGCATAGCTTTGCGTAGTACATTCTTTAAATTCCTCTCGCTCTGGGTAGCCGGCTACGAACCGGCGAGCGCAGATACGTCGTAGGTCAGGAACGTAAGAAAAGGAAAACACATTCGAATTTTGAGTACACCTGCCTACTCGTACTCATTTAGTATACTGTGTCACAGCATAGGTGAATATTTTTTCAAGTACATCGACCTCTATACCATCGCCTAATACAACTGGTATTTTTTTTTCAATTCAAGCAGAGGGCAAAAAATCAATAACTGGGTTCGTTAACGAAATGTAATACAATGACAGAGTGTGGTACTAGTTCAATACACGTATCAAAATCTTGTTCGATACACTTCAAAAAATCATGACCTTTTTTTTCGTTTGAATTGAACTGTCGCAAAAACACTTAATATGATAAAGACATATACTTAGCATACCAAACAAAAAATGCTCCTATTCACGTCCATCCGAGTACATACACCAAAAGCAAAATGTACCAACATATGCATATTATTGAAACGACAGAATAAAATAAATCAATAAAAAAATTGCAAACATACCTTCAACTGTGATCCGAAACCAGCATACTTCTCCAGGTAAAAAGTATGAATGAAATTTACCCGACAACCATGGTGAAAATAGACATGTTCATTGATGCAAAGTATCACTCGAACGATAGAGTAAAAATGATGGAACAAAACTTATTTAAATACGACATTCTAAAACGATGCTTTTAAAATGAAAATTTATCGTTGTTATAACTACTAGCACTCGTAAAATTAAACAACACAATATTGTAGAACTGGACTATTATTGATAGCGAGTAACGGAATTTCCGTTCGAGACGATTTTGTAGGCAAAGTTGAACACAAACGAATTCGAATTGGCGAGGAATGCGCATGATGTGACTGAACTTCTTCCTATTCTTCCTTGCCGAAATGCATCATCGAAATGGAATGGCAGCAGGCGTCTGCTGTTTAGCTTATTTTGTAACAGGGAGCTTTTTACGTAACGGTTAGCTCTTACAGTGTTACCACGCACACATGAAAAATACCACGCATATGCGTCAAAATTTTTCATAAAACACAAAACGTCACAAACTAAACTCTCAACATTTTCAACTTTTTTAAAAAAATTCATTTGTCAAGGTAGATATCTAGATCTTTCTTTTCTTTTTGACTAACCTCATCTAAATTCAATTTTTATCGTCAACTCTAGTCAACTCACTCATTTTATACTTACTTACTCGATTTCATTTTACTTCCTATTGTTGTGATCTCAAACTAAAAACTACTCTCAACTCAAAGTAAGTTTGCTTCAGGAGTCAAGCTCATTATTCTCTGAACAAGTGACGGAGTGAGCTTGAAAATTTGAATTTCTTCGGATTAGAGTGGATGATCATAAATTGTGAGGATAGTATTATGAATGAAAATTTATTGTTCAAATGAAAACCAAAAAGCAAAGTAACTTCACTTTTTGGTTATCAGAAACTCACGAATAAAAGTACTCAGTTTTGTTAAGTACTTACTTCTTAGGTAGACCATTAAACGTATCAGACACCGCACAAAAAAAACGTCTCAAAATTAATGAACTGTAGACTGTGTAGTCTGTAGCGACCAAAAATACAGTAAGTACTTATTCAAGTATCACTTTTATTCTTTCACTTCTACATAAATAATTATTATTGAAATGGATAAAATATTGTGTGTTCTGCGTACTTTTTTTTTTTTTTAAACGAAAGGTATAAATTTTTAAAAAGTAATTGAATGTTAATTTTGAATTTTTGATTGATGGCACCACCAGATTTATGTCTAGCAAACCTTTATTTATTTTCAAATCATATACATTAAAAATCATTAATTAATTTCAATTATTTCAGTTTAAACATCAATATTGCTCAAACCAAAAGATTAGGCCTAGGTAGGTACCTATTAATTCCTTTTGAGTTCTGACTTTTCTTCTTAGCTGTCTTTCAAAAACTATGACGAATTAAATTTCATAATAAATTCTATCTTTAAACGAAGAAATGAAGATATTGCGGGATATTGTCAGAAGTAAAAGACAAGAAAAGGAACCGCGCACGTCCAAATTGGAAACATTTGCAAAGAATCAACGACGACCAAAAAGAACAAGGTGCGCAAACAACCGTTCTAAAAGTGGTCAGAGGGTTGAAGAGAGGTTAGCGGTGTGCCGATAACAAAACGAGGAAATGAAAAACACATGAGTGTGTGTTCAGTGTGTTACATGTTTCATCTTTCGTGTTCAGTTTACGCGGTGCATATCTGATGCAGTGTGGTTACTCTAGTGTCAGTTTGGGAGCTACGGTTGTACAGTGGTGGGTGCTAATTATAATGTAATTAGCATCGGAATTACATTGTTCGGAAACGATGTTCTCCGTTAGTTGTTTAACAACCATCGCCAGCGCCACTTCGCCAGCTCTGTCGATAGTCTGACCGCCGGCACAGCTTAGGTCAGTTCGAACCAGTGATAGATAACACTTCGTACGAGTCACTTTACCTTGGGATTGTGCGTCACATCGATGTCTAATGATCTCCTAGTAATACGTGTGTACATTGAAGATCAACATACCATTATCGCGTAAGATATATCATCGTTGATATTCACTTCTATTCCAAATATTCTTGACGTAAAGGTATGTACTTAGTAACTTGTATTTTTGTTTAATTTTCGGTCATTCGTAATACGTTTGTAATATTTGAAAAAAAAAATCTTTATCAGAATGGTGATCGAGAGGATCTGTTGCATCGGTGCCGGATATGTTGGAGGTCCTACATGTAGCGTTATCGCATCCCAATGTCCCGATATCAAAGTTACCGTCGTTGATAAAAGTAAAGAACGAATAGATCAATGGAATTCTCAACAGCTTCCTATATACGAAGTAAGCGAGCTTCAAATTATGTTATTATTCGAGTATTTAATGCTCTGCGTGCTATGATAATATGTTACTAATAATTATCGACGAAATAATTCTAGCCCGGCCTCGACAGTATCGTTAAAGAACGTCGAAACTTGAATTTATTCTTTTCCACCGATATCGAAGAAGCTGTAAACGATGCAGATCTTATTTTTATATCAGTCAACACACCGACGAAAACATACGGAGAAGGAAAGGTAATACATTATCTATTCGAAATTATCCGTTATGCTTAGTTGGTATGCGTGAAATTAATTCCAGTCTACTTTAGGGACGAGCAGCCGATCTCAGATACGTCGAAGCAGCCGCACGTATGATCGCTGACATCGCCACGACCAATAAAATCGTCGTAGAAAAAAGCACAGTTCCTGTTAAAGCTGCCGAAAGCATAAGTAAAGTTTTAAAAGCCAATTGTAAACCGAACGTTAAATTTGAGGTGTGTTTTTTATCTGTTCCCACTTCTAACAAAGTGGTAATCGATAGACGTTTTACATGTTGTTACTTGATATTCTGTTCACTTCGTAGGTTCTTTCGAATCCCGAATTTCTTGCCGAAGGAACAGCGATAAATAATTTACTCCACGCTGATCGAGTTCTAATCGGTCACGATCTTACTCCGGCGGGAGAAACTGCCTTTTTAGAACTTTGCTCGGTATACGAACGATGGATTCCTCGCGAAAAAATTCTCGGAACGAATACCTGGTCTTCGGAACTTTCAAAATTGGTAAGTACTCGATAATGATGATGTTGTTGTGTCTGCCGTACCGTTTTAAACTCATTCGTTTATATGTCGTCCAACAGGCATCGAATGCCTTCCTAGCTCAAAGAATTTCCAGTATCAACTCGTTAACTGCGATTTGCGAAGCGACCGGTGCAGACGTATCGGAAGTAGCTCTTGCCATCGGTAAAGATTCGCGTATCGGACCTCATTTCCTCCAAGCGTCTGTCGGTAGGTAGTGGTGTTTAACTCGTCCATTACTCATCTCGATATGTATTCGTGCCTCGTGTAATTGTTATACACTTTCGATTAGTCAACTTCGCTCTATGATTTTCTCAATCATTCGTTAATCGGCCTGCGTAAACTTTTATCGCTATTTCGAACGAGATTAATCGACAAGTAATTAAATGCAGTTGTAATGTAGAAATCGTTGAATAATATGTAAATGTAATCCGTAAATCATTTATTCAATTCGACTTCTCGATTAGTCTTTTCGTAATTCTAAAGTTACGTCATGTTTTACGCATTAATCGACGAAATTATGATTTTAATTCGTGTACCGATGTTTTTCTCGACAGGTTTCGGAGGTAGCTGCTTTCAAAAAGATATTCTAAACGTCGTGTACATTTGCGAATGCCTGAATTATCCTCAAATCGCCAGCTACTGGCAATCGGTGAGTTAACGCGTCGAGGTTAAAGTTGACTCTATACAACGATATGGTTAATTAATCGCGCCAAACTTATAATGTATTTTGTGTCCTTTAATCTGTAAAGGTCATAGACATGAACGAATATCAAAAGAAAAGGTTCACCAATAAAATCGTCGAAACCATGTTCAACTCTGTATCAGAAAAGAAGCTGACGATATTCGGATTTTCATTTAAAAAGAATACCGGCGATACTCGCGAATCTCCGTCCATTTATATTTGTAAGCAACTTCTAGATGAAGGCGCTCGTCTGAATATTTACGATCCCAAGGTACGTGTAAGTATGCATGCGTGATGAATACTTTCCGTAGTCAGCCATTTTCGATATCCCTCGTTAATCTCATCCAAGTGCAACGAAGATATGTACCTACCTAACGTTATCATCGATACGTTTTACGACTTTTGAAATTTTCCACGAACAGGTTCCGCATGATCAAATAATCAAAGATTTAACCAATCCGTCAATTACCGACGATCCGCAAAGAATCAGAAATTCGATAAATATTTTTTCGAACGCGTACGAAGCAGCGGCCAAATCGCACGCCATTGTTATCTGCACCGAGTGGGATGATTTTAGCGTAAGTGTCGAGCCTCTCATCTGAATACAAACCAATCCAAGTTGAAAGAATAAACATTATGTTTTCGTATTTTCCAGAAATTAGAATACCAACGTATTTACGATTCTATGAAAAAACCCGCGTATATTTTCGACGGTCGTAAAATCCTACAACACGAGGATCTGGCCGCTATCGGTTTCGAAGTGTATACAATCGGTAAACGAGTAAAAAAACCTGCCGAGAAGATTATGAATGGCAACTCGTCCTAGTAATTATTGAAACTCTGTGAAGCGAACTTGACACCGACGAATCAACGCAATCTCTACTTAATAATAATGTTTAATTTTTCATCACGTGCAATGCATTTATATGTTTTTTAAAAAGATTTTACGTTTATAGTTATTTATTCTTCTTTTTTTTTTTTAGAAAACTTTCTTTGTAATTTTATACCAGTTTTATAATCGTAATTTTTTTAATTCCTTTTTTGAAAGAAGGCCTTGTGATAACGGGATTTGTTTTTGTTCGAATTTTCCACGAGTAATTAATTTATTTCTTCAGAATATTATGGTGTCACAGTGAACCTCGAAACTCGTGTATTTTATTAATTTTTTTTTAAAGACTTCTTTCATTTGGTTTACCAATTATAGATTACGATTACCGTATTTTATGTAATTTTATTTATCGTCAATAATATAAATATCTGAATTCAAAATTCTGCCAATTTTTTTCATTTCTTCGTAATTTAGATTATAAAAAAAATTCGAGGAATAAATTTAACGAGCGAAGATCATATATATTTGAAGGTTGTGAGTGTGACTATGTATGTAGTGCACACTGCACAGACGTACAAAGTCTACATTTACAAGCAATTTATCAAAAACGAAAAGTGGGTGGGTTCGTTTGGATCAAGAGAGGGCACTTGCACTATACAACAAAGTATACTCGGGTAAGCAATTATGTGATATGTGAGTGAGAATATCACCTTTCTAGCTAATTGAATGATTTACGTTATGAAGTAAGTACCTTATCAGCTAGTGGAAAATTTCGACGAATGAACCTACGCGTCAAGTAACAGATGAAGGTTATGCATTTTCCTAAAAATTAATATCGTTCTTTTTTGTTCAGCGAAAAGCGATATATCTCTTAAATTAATTCGAAAATTGTTCATTAAAGATGAAACCCACACACACACACATTAAAGTCTAACCAAGAAACTGACCTATTGGTAGGTACATTATAGCCTTTGATTTGGACAAAATTCGTTTGTTTCTCAATACTCATCTCTTCAGGCTTTGATTTTACAGAAGGTTGTCCACTGTCCAGTACAATATTGTTCCACATTCAATTTCCTACAACTTTTGTCTGAA
Organism: Paracoccus marginatus; assembly: GCA_900065295.1. Taxonomy (NCBI): domain Eukaryota; kingdom Metazoa; phylum Arthropoda; class Insecta; order Hemiptera; family Pseudococcidae; genus Paracoccus; species Paracoccus marginatus. The sequence goes on from FIZT01009011.1 coordinate 10,809, forward strand.
ATTTTTTTTGTACGATCATTTGGCGCAGAGGTGGGTAGTCCTGAAGGCGACTGGCGAGTGGTTTTCGGAAAATTTGGTAAAAAAGGATAATTCATTATGATCTCGAGAGTTACGAGTCAAAAAAAGTGATTTTTTTTTTTTTGCAAAAATAAAAAATTCGGTGAAAATAGAAAATTCTGTAAACATAAAAAATGCTACTAAAATGGAAAATTCTGTAAAAATTTAATTTAAAAAAAAATATATAAATTCTGCACAAATAAAAAATTCTGTGCAAATTGAAAATTTTGTAAAATTTAAAAAAAAATCTGTAAAAATTTGCAATTTTTTGAAAATAGAGAATTTTATAAAAATGAAAGATTCTGTAAAAATAAAAAATTTTGTAAAAATGGAGAATTCTGTAAAAATTGAACATTTTGTAAAAATTAAAAATCCTGTAAAAACAGAGAATTCTGTAGAAATGAAAAACTGAACATTCTGTAAAAATAGAAAATTCTAAAAATGAAAAATTCTATGAAAATGGAAAATTCTGTAAAAACAAAAAAATCTGTAACAATAGAAAATTCTGTGAAAATTGGTAATTCCGTAAAAATGGAAATTCTGTGAAAACTAAAAATATAATAGAAATAAAAAATTTGATAAAAATAGAAAATTCTTAAAAAATGAAAAATTTTGTAAAAATACAAGATTCTGACGTAAGAATTGAAAATTTTGTTAAAATAAAAAATTCTGTAAAAAAAAATCATCAATTTTTTCAAAATATAAAATTTTATAAAAATTAAAAATTCATTTACAATTTTACAAAAATTAAAAATTCCATGAAAAAAGGAAAATTCTGTTAAAGTTGAAAATTTGATAAAAATAAAATAAAAATTGAAAGTAATGAAAAATTCTGTAAAAATTGAAAATTTTTTAAAGGTTAAAAATTCTATGAAAATGGAAAATTTTGTAAAAATAGAAAATTTGGTGAAAGTGGAAAATTCTGTAAAAATTGAAAATCTAATAAAATTTGGTGAAAGTGCAAAATTCTGTAAAAACAAAAAAATCTGTAACAATAAAAAATTCTGTGAAAATTGGTAATACCGTAAAAATGGAAGTTCTGTGAAAACTAAAAATATAATAGAAATAAAAAATTCGATAAAAATAGAAAATTCTGTAATTGAAAATTTTGTTAAAATAAAAAATTATGTAAAAAAAAATCGTCAAAAATTTATAATTTTTTTAAAATATAAAATTTTATAAAAATTAAAAATTCATTCACAATTTTACAAAAAATTAAAAATTCCGTGAAAAAAAGAAAATTCTGTTAAAGTTGAAAATTTGGTAAAAGTAAAATAAAAATTGAAAGTAATGAAAAATTCTGCAAAAACTGAAAATTTTTTAAAGGTTAAAAATTCTATGAAAATATGAAAATGGAATATTCTGTAAAAACAAAAAAATCTGTAACAATAGAAAATTCTGTGAAAATTGGTAATTCCGTAAAAATGGAAATTCTGTGAAAACTAAAAATACAATAGAAATAAAAAATTCTATGAAAATAGAAAATTCTGTAAAAATTGAAATTTTTAAAGAATAGAAGTTTTGTGAAAATAGAAAGTTCTGTAAAAATGAAAAATTTTGTAAAAAATGGATTCTGACGTAAGAATTGAAAATTTTGTTAAAATAAAAAATTCTGTAAAAAAAAAATCGTCAAAAATTAATAATTTTTTCAAAATATAAAATTTTATAAAAATTAAAAATTCCGTGAAAAAAGGAAAATTTTGTTAAAGTTGAAAATTTGGTAAAAATAAAAAAATAAAAATTGAAAGCAATGAAAAATTCTGTAAAAATTGAAAATTCTTTTAAAAATTGAAAATTCTGTGAAAATGGAAAATAAAATTCTGTAAAAATTTGAAATTCTTTAAAAATAGAAATTTCTGTAAAAATTGAAAGTCTTATAAAAAAATTAAAAACTGCGAAAAAGGATATTTCTGTAAAAATGAAAAATTTTGTTAAAATTAAAAAATGTGTCAAAATTGAAAAACATGTACCTAAATTGATGAAAAAAATTAGTGAGAAAAAGGATAATTTATCATTTAAATATTTGAAAAATGAAAAAATTGAGTTGAGCCGCCTGCCTCGTCCCCTTCCATTCCAACAAAAAAGTATTCAATGCTTTTGGCATCTAAACCCAACTTAGGTCCTTATTTTTCCCCTTTAATAAAGAAAAATTAGATCCACTTACGGACGCCAGAATGTTTTCAAGCAGTATTCTTCGAGGTGAATGGTATCTATGTACTTTGAAAATGAAACTTATGTAAGGATTTTAACTTCTGTTTAATTATTCATTTCTGGGAATTGGGAAAACATTACTTGAAATAATATATGAAGCGAATCTTTCAACCTTTCCCCAAGTAAAGACTAAAGAGTAGAATAAGAGAACTGAGTAATAAGTACGTATAGGTACCTACACTACGTAAGTAATTAAGCATCACATTGCAGGCTTAAGGTATACCTACGTAACGAATACCATCCGGTTCAGAGTACCGCATACGTTTGGTAACGTCCGATAACCGGTTTTCTTTCACGGTCTGTTGGTGATGGCTTGTGGTATGCATTGCACTTACTCCTGCTAATGTGTTTCAGTCTGCATCTACGCGTTATCAAATCTAAAACGAAAGAATATCGACCAATTTAAATGATAAAAAGTAATTTATGGAGTTCACCCGAAGGTGAGCAAATTTTCAAAAACTTTTTCATCGATTCGAAGCGAAAATCTTTCGGTAAGTATGGAAACATGGTTATAACCTTTCAACCTTATTACGTACGTTCACTTAAACGCTTTCATTATTCCGCCGTAGGTATTCTCGAAAAACCCTCAATCGCTGCGTATTATGAAGAAGTCTCGTATAAGTTATTCTTCGTCGGAAAACCGGGTGTGGGTAAATCTAAAACTATCGCAGATCTAGCCGGCAACTCAGTAGCTCATCACGACTCGCACGGGATCCACAAAACTAATATCTACTGGCCGACGAAAATATGGGATAAAATCATCCTATTCCGGTTACAGTGCTGGGAAGCTGGAGAAAGTGGAGTAAAAAAATTCAGTCACATATTACCGGTATGTACATTAGGGTGGAGTGAAATAAAAAACATACCTTGGATTTTGACCAAATTCGGCGAGGTAGTTTACTTTGAGTGGGGGACATCCAAAAAAAAATTGAGCGCCCTCGGTGAGAGGAGCAGGAGGTCTCCAAAGTGCATCTCCTTTTAAAAAAACCGCTGTTTTTTGTGTTTTTTAGCCAGTCGAAATGGTGTGAGAAACCCTTATTCGCG
>FIZT01009017.1:0-19486 GCA_900065295.1 Paracoccus marginatus
AGACTAGGTACACATTATATATTTTTTTCATAATTGGACCTCTGAAAGGGGTTACCAAAATGGCCTTTGGAAATCTCGAAATGCCTATTTGACCTTGAAAAAATACTCGAAAATTTTTTTCAAAAAATTCCGTGGATAGCCCTTAGTAGTGTCTAATATCCCTGCAGGTTTGAAAAAATTCGATTAAAAACTACGAAAAACAAAAATTTCAAATAAAATCGACGTTTCACCCCCATAAAAGAGAGTAGGAAGGGGGTAGGGTGATAAAAATTTTGTCACAGAGTTTTTAGACCATAAGGACCAATTTCAACCAGAAAATTTGAAAATCCGTTCTCAGGGCCGATTCACCATGCTTAATGGGCTACACCCTTTTTATATGCATCACTGAAAATTAAAAAAAACTGGTGAAATTTTTTTTATCTGTCTGGGGCTACAATTAGACCAATTGTGTGGAAAAAACTGAAAAATAATTTATTTATTTTTTTTTAGATTTGACGCTTTGATGTACTTAGAATGAGGGGAGTTTTAGAATGGAGTCAGAGCCCTGAAATTGTTACCTAGTTATTTTGACGTCATTTGGCAACTTTTTTCCACTCCCCCTCCACGACTTCCTAAAAAAAAGTCAAAATCAGAGCACCCTATAGACACCATGTACTAGAACATGTCTATGGGAATTTTTGAAATAAAATTTAGAGTGGTTCTTCAAGGATAAAAATGGTGTTTTAGGCAGCGACTTTGGTAACCGATTTTAGCGGTGAATTAATGTGGTATAGTACCTCGTACGCAGTTGTGCGCTATACGTTGTCCAAATGCACGACATTAAGCCACACAGTAGCGTGGCATCGTGTCGCGTTGTACGCACCTGTATTATCCTAACATCTATTTGTACGTCTAGTCGTCTACATCTACCGTAGTCTTACGTATTGAAACGATTGCAAAACGATGAAAAATCGACGTTTTTGCAAACATTTTGAAAAATGAATTTTATCGAAGAATAATTTTGCAGCGGTTACCATGCTACTTCATTTCGATGGGAATACGTTCTAAAAAGCGGTAGAATGAATTGAATTCTGAAAATTATTTTCGGTTTCAAAAAACGTGAAAAATAAAATTCTCAAAAATTCTTGAGATTTTTTTTTTTTCAATTTTGAAACATGAGAAAGTTGAGTGTGTAAATTTCTGTAAACAAAATCGGAAATTAAATTCATTAAATAAAATTTAAGGAGTTTTAAATATTGAAGTTTGAAAAATACCTAATTTAAAAATTGAAGTTGAAAAACAAGATGAGAAGTGAAATTGAATGATTTTGAAGAATGCAATCTTCAAAAACAGTTGAAAAATCAATTTGCTCCAGAGGTCCGAAATTTTTGTCTTGAATTTACTTCAGATTTAGGCAGCTAAATTTTTGGATAGTGGACTATTTTTTTGCATGATCTTTTCTGCACCTGCTGTGGTCTCGAGCTTTGTGAAAAAAATTGTCATATCTGATACGTATTTCTCGAAGCCGGTGAGACAACACAAACCAGACATACGCACCTCTAATAAGTCTACTTGCACCCTCGATTCTTACGTCTCAACCATGTCCACAATAGTACCTGCATAGGTATGCGTAACACCTAAATTGTAACCTGTGACCTGTTGCATATTCAGTCGATAGAGACACCCATATCCGTTATTTTATGCGGCCGTAAAAAAATATTTATCGCTCAAAAAATAATAAAGTACGTTGTAAACGGTCCGAAGCGCAAGCTCAAGCAGCCGATATATAGATACGAGGTATTATGCATAAAAACGTGTTCCACAACGATATCGTGCTACAGATATGCAATTCTAAAATTGATTTACATGCCTTAGGATGCAAATTAAAAATGCATCCGAAGACGCGGCGCGAGTGAGCGAGAGGTCTGCTGTTTTATAATGGAGTTACAATAATTCTCTCGCGCATAATATACGCGGCCACGGTGCGGCGCGGCTACGCGACCTCCACTAAACGGCATATTTCCTCTGTCTTATCTCGAGTATTAGTTTTCCCTGTGTGTGTTTCTGCTTGTGTAATAGCATTTTTTTTCTCTTACCTTCTCTTGTAACGCGCCAAACCAAATGTCACATTCTGCGATAATGTAGTTATACGCAGTCGAGTCGCAGGTCTAAAGGCAGGGCTGTTGTGCGGCCCTGCATAAGCTGCATAGTGCATAGTAGGTACTTATTACGGAATAGTGCTGCGGTGTCGATGTCGGTGCCCCTATATCTGTGTCTCTCGCTCATGACTCTCTCACGTTTTAGATACACGTTTAAATCTACCAATACAGAGAGCTCTGTGGCGAGATTTAAGTATTTTCTGTGTATTCTCTTTCTCTCTCTCCCTCTCCTTCTCTCTGGCTTTTTTTTACACAACAAGATGAACTTATCACCAGCGAAGCGGCGTGCAAACGCGATAATCTACACGTTTATTACATGAGCATAGCTATGCGCGCACGACGACGCTGCTACGCGCCTATATGCATTGCTGTGGTAAGGCAATGGCACTACCTTATAGCCAGAGCGTACGTTTATTCCTCTGCTCTCACTCCTTAGTGCATGATACGTATAGTATAAGCTGCGCGAAAACGATACTTCCAATATTACGATTTATAACTGCTAATTTTTCTCCTTCTCGCTTTCTCGTACTGCGGCCTGTACATTGGCGCGTATTCCCATCTAGGCTGCGTGTTAATAAACGACGACCAAACGTATATTAAACGTGTTAAAAGGTATTACGATGTACAGACTCGATGAAAGACCGAGATAAACTAAGCGATAAATAAAAAAACGAGAGAGTACAGTACACACAGGTACCAATGGTCTAACTATATACGTGCGTACGTACCAAACAACCACTTTAATCGTTCGGTCTTGCGCGAGGAGGAAAAAAAGTAGCGAGACGTACCGCAACCAGTTAAGGATGCAAGTTTCACCGTCCTGCGCCGTATCGCGATTAATCTGTATAGCGTGGCGAGATTAAACACATCGGCTACGTACGTACGCGAGTTGTAGTATGTTGGCTGGCGCATTTTGCCACCACGATTCGAAGTGCAGATATGGCTGCGCAATCGACGCGTAATATCTGCAGCGAAAAGTGAACGTGTACTGGCTACTGACGGCTCCTTGTGAGGAATTTCAAAGCGACAACTGTTGCCATGGGTGCTGTTAGGTGTAGCTTTTTTTTCTCTCGGTTTTCCTATGCGATAAGAAGTATACGAGGTGAAAGGTAGACGTGCATTATACATAAATTATGTCGTATTACGTGTGCTCGAGCGATGTCCGAGCCTTTGTGGGGACGTTCTCAGAGTTGAAGTATTGTGTATAAAAAGCTGAGGAAAAAATTGAGAAACTCGAATAACTGAAAAATCGTGAGTTTTTTTTTGATAATCTAGAATTTTATTTTTCTATGCTCTGGAATCTGAAATTTTGTAAATTTTCATTCTATCCCAAAACCCCCCCCCCCCCAAAAAAAAATAAATAAATAAAATGCAGGGAAAACAATTTTGACCCCGAACTAAGACAAATCGATAGAGCATGTAAAAAGAACACCAAAAACAAAATTTCAGGTGCTAAGCTGCACCCCCTGATTTTTGGTGAATTTTTAAAAATTGATTTTTGGACATACGAGTAGTTGAAAATATGTAAACAAATCCAATTGAGCTGGAAGACTGAAATTTAGTTTTATCTTAATTTTGATCCGCCTAATCGATTGGAAGTAATTTCGAGTTGTTCTGGAGCCTCCAGCAAATTTTGGAAAATTTTATTTTGGCACGTATAAACTCGATCGATGCATGTTGGTGACCCCTCCAACGTTTTCCAAAATCTGGAATTTCCAGTTGGGAACCATATTTTTATCCAAACGTTGAGTGAGTTTCGTGTAAAATGTCGAATTTTAAAAATACCAACGCGTCGACGTAAAATTTTGAAATTCACCCGGTAGCCTAATTTTTACCCGCCAAATCGATTGGAAGCGATTTCGAGCCGTTCTGGAGCCTCCAGCAAATTTTGGAAAATTCCAGAAACTCGAAAATGTTCTGCAACCTTCAAAAGTTTACTTTAGCACGCATAAACTCGATCAATGCATGTTGGTGATCCCTTCAACCAATTCCGATGGGTTTTTCCAAAATCTTGAATTTCCAGTGGGAGATCATAATTTGAGGCAGACGTTGAATTATGTACAAAAAGTAAAACTCAAAATACTAACGCGTCGACGTAAAATTCCGAAATTCAATTGGTAGTCTAGTTTTGACCCGCCGAATTGATTGGAAGCGATTTCGAGTCGTTCTGGAGCCTCCAGCAAATTTTGGAAAATTCCAGTAATTCAACGTCTACCTAAAACTCTGTTCCCGAATCGGAAATTTTAGGTTTCCAAAAAAGCTATCGAGAAATTTTTTCTCTGGCTATATTAAAATTTTTTTGGATAAATATTCTACGCTACATAATACATTGTACGAAGTTAATCGACTACCAGCAGTTAACGACACCGAGTCAAACTATACAATTTGCATCGTACGTGAGCACCTGTAGAATACGTTTGACCTGTTGTATTGGAAGACGACGACGGCTGCGACGAGTTGCACATTTTAATAATTATTTATATTATTGCATTCGTCGCTTCACTCTTGCGACCAATTTGCACCTCGCAATCGCTGCAGCTCCTCAAAACAGCTCGTAATTCCTAGCAAGTTATTAACCTTCGGTGTGGCTCTGACAAGCGCGCCAAATTCCCAGTAAATACGCTCGTAAAGCGCTAAATTCGGATAATTTCGCTATATTAGCCGTCTCATATATACCTATGTATTTAGTACGACGACGACCAAGCTCATTATTTTACGTCTAAATTTACGGCACTGTTCGGCAGCAGCACGAAAATCTCGCCACGGTTGCAGTGCTGAGTGCTGTTACGTTATTTGCAACACAAAGTGGCGAAAAATGGTCTGTTTGACGTGAAAATAATTGCATAGCTGCATCCAGCACCGAGAAAACTTGGGTCGTTATGGTCTGGTTTGACGGTTAATAAGTTGTATTAATCGGCTTCGAATACCTACGAAATATGTGGTATCTATGTACGTTTCGCCGAACTCCTGGCGCGATAAACAGGCTCGTAAAATGCATTTTTATTACGAAATAGTCGAAGGAGACGAGGTGTACGAGGTATCGATGAAGTTTATCCGGCTCCGCTTTTTTTCAGTTGGTGATTCTGATTGAATTTTGTTTAAAAAATTTCATTATCAGTAGTTGTCTACCTCTTTTACCCAATGTAAGAAGCCTCAAAGCGCTGAACTTTTTTTGGGGGGGGGGGGGGTGTACAGTATTCAACTGCTCAAAAAATAATGAAAATTGAAATTGACAAAAATCGCATATCCTCCTCCTGTAAAGGAGTAATTGAGGTCAAAAAATCGAAACTTTCTGAAGGCACGTCTGGAGCGCCAGTCCATATTGTACCTGTCAAAAATTGATCCCACAAAGTGGTTTTGAGAGGTTGTAAGCTGGTCAGCGCCAACAAAATGTCGGAAAATCCACATTATAGGATCTTAAAGGGGGCGGGGATGACCTAGGAAGGTCATTTTTGGATATGTTGATGGCAATGCAGGCGCCTAACTAACTATTGATCCCAGTTCAAAACTTTTTTGACTTTTTGACCCCTTTTTGGGCCGCCCACCCGCAAGAGGCCCAATGTAATTTTCAAGTTGGAGGCGTGAAACTCAATTATCTCAATCTAGACCCTAAAAGGACCCGAAATAATTTTATAAAAATAGGATTTTTTTCCAATAAGAGGGAGTTTCTGAAAATTTTGCTCCACCAGAAAATTCTCTAGGGGAATAGCCCATCAAGAATGGTGATTGGTGAATCGGCCTTGTAACGGATTTTGAAATTTTCCAACGGAAGTTGGTCTTTATGGTCTACAACTTACAAAATTTTCAGCTCCCCTCCCTACCTCCTAACCTCATGGGGTGAAACATCAATTTTTGTTTGAAATTTACATTTTTCGTAGTTTTTAATCGAATTATTTCAAACTTGCAGGGATGTTAGACACTATCAAGGGTTATTCATGGAACTTTTTGAAAAATAATTTGAGCCGTTTTTCATGGTCAAATAAGACATTTTAAGATCTTTAACGGTCATTTTGGTAACCCCTTTCAGAGGTGCAATTATGAAATAAATATATAATGTGTGCTGAATCTGGATGTACAACATTATATTTTTTGCAGAATTTTTATGTGGATGGAAGACCTTCAAAAAAGCAAAAAACTGATTTGTTTTACCCCTTTTTCACTCTTAAAAGGGTCACTTTTGGTCAAATAAAAATTGCGATGCCAAATTCAGATTCTGCGGGTCAAATTACTTCCATCCAAACACTTTTCACGATTGTTTTGGAAAAACTTGAAAAATTCAATTTTCTCCTACATTTTCACTTCAGGGAAAAATGGCTTGAAAATTGACAAAAAATATTAAAATTTTCCCTCACATCAATGTTTTCATCAATTCATCGAATTTCACGGTCGCATTACCAGCCACCAAAGTACATCCGCCTTTTCTCTCCTCGTTTTGAAAATCCATCTATGGCCGTCTATTCCCTCTAGTCGTCCGTTATCCTCTCTTCTTTCTTCTCTCTGCCCATGTCCTGTCGAAAGGTATCAATAATATGGTATTGGGTCAGACTGAGTGAGACCACGAATCGCGTTATCTTCGGGCCGGCGTTACTAATGATTTTAACAACTCGCCCAGCTATATGTATGTAGCATATACCTAGCTCATCCTCGTCCGGAGTAATTCTGTGCACCGTCGTGTGTTCTTTTCGGTATTACCTTTTCATTTGGTTTCCGCCGCTAGTTTTCTCATGTTTCGTGCGGTAACATCTTTATCCGTATCGTCTTGTGGCCTGCTCCCGCGCCTTCGTTCGCTCAAATCATCTTATTTCTCGCACCACAGCCACAATGTACGTACGTAGAAAGAAGGAGAAGAAAAAAGTCAATATTTAACCCTGTCTGATTATGTACATATATAAAAAAAAGTATAATAAAAATGATGGAAGGGCGAAGAGAATAAGTGAGACGTCCCGCAGCTCTCGATTGAGTTATCTATTCGTAACGCTCTGACGCTCTGTTCGAGCTTCGAGCACGGGAAAGAACAAGCGTACAGCTCGGATCATTTGCGGTAATTAAAAAGTCGCCCTTAAAAAAAAAGAAGAGGAAAGGAAAGCGTTTTTGTATGATGATCAAACAAGGCGTTAGCCGTACTAATTAAAAGTTACAAAATACGCGTATAATAGAAGGGTACGCGGCCGTTGTGGTATGTAGATGTACGTAACTAGTTGCCCTAACATCTTCATGGTGCAGCCAGCAAGGACTAGTCACGATTGAGAATTTTGGTGCGGTACGAAGACCGAAGGGGATTTCACGCCCACGCAGCGATCCCATCGGTCGATAGTGTTGCGTAATTTATTAATGTGTTAATTTATTCTCTTCTCGGATGCGAGATTGAGATATAAATTGTATCGATGTTGTACACGTATGCGGGCTCGATCCCCTCTTCGTCCTCGCTCGTCACTACCATGCGATATTGTCGAGCTACCTCCTTGGTAGTTCGTCTTGCTTGATGGTGCGACTGCTGGCCGCGTGATATTCGACTTCTTTTCATACGTAAGTTGCAATTTACTCGGATGAGAAACGTGATTCATTTTTTATATTCTGATCATCGGTTTGGGGTGTGTGTGAGGGGGCTGGATGGCTGTTCTGTACTTGCCAAGTTATATTTTTGCTCAATTTTTAAATTTTAATTTCAATATTTTTTTCTGATTTCAGAGTCGACTATGGTGCGAAGAATGCGCGATAGAGAATCGAATTCGTTACCTTGTTTCACAAACACGATGACCGGAGACCGCTAAAGACGCACGTTTCCGAGCTATTACCGCAATAGGTAAGCAATGAATATCCATACACCTTCTGTATTTCCAATTATTATGTACTAGCTGAGTTTGGAGACTCCAGCGGGGAGGGGAGGTACTCCATGGCGAATCTTTTTTCTCTCATTGCATCTTGGAACGGTTAAGAACTACCGTAGTTACTCGATTTCGCGTTATTAGGCTTAGGTGTTCGTTAACGAGCAGTCAGTTTATGGTATTTTAACGAAGGCGAAAACATTTATGCATATTTTAACATCTCACTTATTTCCATTGTGAAATTGAGTAGTTATATGGGCGCGAGTAAAACTATAGGTACTTGCTACGTACTATACGTACGCGTTATAGGTAGCTGAGTCGATGAAGCTATGTTTGGAAAAATATCAACAATCCATTAACGACGTGCCGGTTAAGACCTTTCCTAACACATTCACGGTTTAACGATCTGAAAAACAGTTAGCTCGCGCAATAAAATATGTAAAATTAGCCGCAGAAATTAACGCTCCTTTTGGAGATGCTTGGCGGTACACTGGGCTATTACCTGGCGCGATCGGCTGGCGGGGTAGGATAATTTTTCGCGTGTTTTTCTACGTACATATGTCTTGTCCAAGTGCGTATTACTCGTATAAGAACGTCGATGAAGATATCAACGTGGCAGCTGACGGCTATAAGGGCGTACTTTTCTAACCTTCGATGGTCCCTATGGTGCGGTGGTCGGTCATCGCGAGCTCCTCTTGCCGCATGGACGTGTATTCTGGGAAGCGCGCAACCTCTCACACCTCTCGCGGCTACAAGGTTAGTCATCTCGCATCTTGTTGTGCTCTACCATCACATAGTGATCAGGTATCCGCCGTATGCGTCCTCTTCCTTTCGCACGCACGCCGATATTGCGTTCATAACGTATAGGTATCGATTTACTTGTACACCATACGAGTGGATCTATCCGCTGTGGCCGTGTCTGCGCCTTGTGGCCCGTGTATCTTTCTGCCTTGTACTTGTAGCTCATCAAAGCGATCCTGTGGGTCGGTCGGTTCAACTGTATGGATATGTTTTTCGTGTTGTTATGGTGTATTGTGTAGCAGATGCCGATACATGTGTATCTCCTACTATACTACCTACTCGGGTGTAAGATGGTGGTGACGATGTCTTACTTTGATACCGCGCTCCGAAGTGTAGCGACGGGGGTGGGGAGAGCAGAAATCGCACCTCTTTATATGATTTCGTACGCATGTGACTGAATCAAGCCGCGTGACAGCGGATGAGGGTGTTGAAAAAAAAAATAACTTGATTTGAACGTTTCCTTTTTCGCTGTACCGTGACAGATTCTTGTCTTCATACATTGTCCTGAATTTTTTTTACTCGATCGAACGCGTTGCAAATGCGGCTGGGAATAAAGAGTTGTATGAGCATGAGTTGGAGGGGTGGTAGAACTCACCGCAAGGGTAGAGGATTTTTTATTCATTCGATGTTATTAGGAAATGGATGTATTTGATTACGTATTGAGATTTCTTTTTCTCTTTTTTTACCTTTCATTTTAGCGGTTTCTTTGTATAGTTTTTAGTGGTCTGATTTCGTCGAAATTGATATCTTGTTATTTTCGGGCTCGATTTCGCCTCGAGGTGGTGGCAGTTGTCGCGATTCGATTATACGAAGGTGGGAAAAGAAGTGGTCGGATCGGGTTGAGGGATGTGAGTTTTATTTTATTCTGTGATCTCGGTTTTCTTTTCAAATGGAACTTTGTACAGTGGAGAGCTAGAAGATATGATTTTTTTATTTTTTCAATTTTTTTAATTTTGTTTAAAACGTTTTTTGGAGTGTTGAGAATTTTTTTCGATTTTAACGTTGACTTCATCGTTGAGATTTTCATCAATTGAGAAATTTTTGGGAGGTTTGGGACTGCCTTCATTTTTTCAAATTTTCAATTTTTTTAGATCTGACTTTTTCAGTTCTTTTTTTCTTTTTATAATATTTTTTTGCTTTCAATTTTCAGTTTTTTTCATTTTTAAAAGTTCAAAACAGAAAAAAGATTAATTTTTAATGTTCAATTTTTTTCATTTTTTGTAACTTTATTTTGAAATTTCTTGAAATAATTTTTCAAATTTCGAATTTTTTCCATTTTTGAAAAGAAAAATTATATTTCCATTTTTTAAGGATTTTTTTCAATTTCAAGTTTTTTCAAGCGTCTAATTTTTTACCATCTTATTTTCTGCATCTGAAATTTCTGCCCAATTTTTCTTTTTAGTTGTTGAATTTCAATTTTGAGAAGAAATTTGTAACTTTTTTGGCTTCAAAATTTTTCAAGTTTTTTAATTTTTGTAATTTTGATGTTTTACATTTTTTCTTGTTTTTCCATTTCCAATTTTTCTAAATTTTTTCAACTTTATTTTTTTCTTCAATTTTTCATTTTTATTAAATTTCAAATCATTTTGCATTTTTTATTTTGATTTTTTTCTGATTTTTTTTTTTTTGGTTTTCTATTTTTGGAATATGCGTTTATTTGTCGAAACTTAATTTTTTCAATTTGTAAAGTCAATTTGTGATTTTTAAAATTTTTTTCAATTTGGATGTTTTTGCAATTTTTTCTTATTTTTTCGTTTCCAGTTTTTCTGAATTTTTCAACTTTATTATTATCTTTTTCCAATTTTTCAGTGGTTTTATGAAATTACAACTTTTTTTTTTTTGTGATTTTCATTTCGATTTTTTTTTCTAAACTTGGAATATGCGTTATTTTTCAAAACTTCATCTTTTTCTGTCGATTTGTAATTTTTATGTAATTTTTCTCATTTTGATGTTTCTCATTTTTTCTTATTTTTCCATTTCCAGTTTTTCTGAATTTTTTCAGTTTTTTTTTTTTCAGTTTTTCAGTTTTATGAAATTTCAACTTTTTTGTAATTTTCATTTCGATATTTTTATGATTTTTTTTTTCATGCGTAAAAGCTCAATTTTTCAAGTCTATTTGTGATTTTTTATTTTATGTTTTGTGTGAATAATTTTATTATTTTCGAATTCTCAATAATTAAAGCATTCATTCAATTTTTTAAAAAATTGTTATTCAATCAAAAAGTTTTAGTGTCAGTTTTTTATTTTTATTTTTAGTTTCAGTTTTTATTTTTTCATTTTCAAAGTCTATGTATATTTTTTTCTTTTTTTCAGTTCTTCATTTTCCAACTTTTTTAATTTAATTTTTATATATTTTTTATTTTTAATGTTTTTCAAAAATTTTGTTTTCATTATTTATTTATTTTTTTTTTCTTTACAAGTTTTTCCATTCTAAAATTTTTGCCAATTTTTTGTAATTTCCAATTTCATTTCAATTAGCAAACTTTTTCTCAACAATTTTCTATAATACTTATACTATGGTGATTTTCTGATTCTGATTGAATCATCTGTTCATCTATCGAATACTACATAAAATAATTCAATTCAACGTGTTATAAAAATGAATATATTAACCGAGCCAGAATGGTTGAGAAAAAACACGTAAAAACTCGTGTAAATTAAATAAATAAATAACCCGTTCGGTATTAAAATACGAATACCAGCTTCATGTGATGTAGTATGTTTTACGTGCGTGCTCGTTCTTATACGTTTACGCGAGTCGTGTTCGTATACGAGTGAGTACTTATCCTATATCTTCATCATTCTGGTTACCTATACCGAAAAGAATTCCTAGACGACGTGAAATTAATTACACGTTTGTTTTTTCCCCTGTTCCGAAGATGCGAAGATGTGTTGAAATTGAGCATCTTTCGATCGAATTTTCCCACGTGTTTGGTTGGTCGTTTTTTGCCTGATTTTTCGCCCGAAAAAATGAACCCCCTATTGGAATCGAAATTGAATTATTTTACCTGCAAGGGCAGTATAATTTAATCCCTAAAAAAAACCTAATACCTACCTACCTATGTTATGTCAACGAAGTGTCCGAGATAAGTATCACACACGTCTCCATTAAAAATACTTACCTGCATCCGTAAGTGGTCGAAGAACGCGTTAATTAGACGACGAAATCGTAGGCGCGAGTGTCGTCGCATACCTGTATGTTATATCGTCGTAAAAAAGCGATCATTCGCGAGAAATGGCCGCATGAGGAGACTCGAGAAGAGAGACGCGAAAACGCGTACGGCGACGAGGGTAATAAATGAAACTAATTTGTGAAGTGATTCCGATAACACGTCTCGGTTACCTATTCTTCGACCCGGCTAGATGTGTACATTAAAAAGCGCGATGAAATGATCCGGAAAAGAGACTACGCATATATTGAAAGGTGCGGGGCAGGGGTATGGGCAGCCCTATAGCTAGCGCGGGCTCGAATGTGTGAGATCGTCTACCCGTGTTTATTTTTTTCTTCTTGCACCGATCTTTTACGATCGAGTGTATAAAAAAAAGAGAGGCAACGGGCAATGGAAGAAAGCATTTAGCGCGATAGTTAAAACGCGATAATACCCGATACCGGGCGTCATCAACGCCCGGTTTATGTTTTCATAATTTTTTTTTACGAGTTTACGATTGGCTATTAAAGGAAAACGGGTGATCGCGCGGTCGTGTGATTTTCTACCAGCAGATAGATAGGTAGGTGCGACGGGAGGAGACGGCGAAGGTTTGAATGGCCTACCGCTAAGTTTACCTGTATAGCAGCGTTCCATTTGCGGTGCAGGATTTGTTTGTGTATTTTGACGATTGGTGGCGGAAATTGATACGTTACGGGGGTCTTAATTATGGCGCTATATAATTCGAATTGATAGCTGAGGCGGTCGTTTTTTTCACTTCGTGCAGTAAGACGATGAAGGAAGAAAAACGACGCGACGTTGAGACTTGAGAATGATTTAAAGGCAGCTAGTTGTACGTACATAGAATCGACCAAACATCTCAACAATCCCGAATACCTCCGTCTACTTAGAACGACCACGTTCCGCCATCTCTCGTTGTCGTTGTTTTCGTAACGTACACAATAATAATTCGATCGCGTGTACCGAGCTACGTACTATCATCATTCCATTGTTGAACACTCCTCTCCCGTCCGGAGCCGAAGAACAACGCGTATAGAAGAAAAAGAAGACGTTATAAAGAGGAGAAGAAAAAATTACACACCGATATCTAACTTTGAACGGCACGAAGGCGCAGCAGAGCGGTGGCGGTGGCGTAATTGTAGCGCGCAAGAAAGACATGTGACGCATGGCCGTGACAATAACAGCTTACGACGTCTACCCTGGTATTAGATTGTCGGCGAGCCTAGCCGAGCCGCCGCTCAAGCGAGTGCAATCTAGACACGCGCACTTCCCTGCTCTGTAACTCTAGTGTATGTACGTAGCAGATCAAACGCGAGTATTCAATATCCGGCTCTGCTACAATCACCGTTACGATTTGTGTGGACTTGCCGTGGTCGAAGTAGCCAAGATGTGAATGAATATTGGTCCTTTGAATGTGGCGAGGGCCTCGAGAATTGAAAAAGATGGCATTTCAGTTCGACTTGGAGCTTGTACCAGCGGTCAAGTCTCCGAAGTTGAATTCAAACAGTGACTAGTGAAGATGAAGGATGGGGCAGACGAGTGCCTAAGATGGTATTGCGACTGTAGAGGGGGATTGAGTGGGTCTGGGAGAAGGGGTGAGGGGGTGGAAAGTCGTACATTTTCGCGAAAAAAAATTTCACTATAGGAGTCCGTTTTCGATGCTTATTTTACGAGTACAAAAAATAAAATGAAATTTCTATTTTTTTCATTATTTTTTCGAAATTTTTTCTATTTTTTTGTTATTTTCTTGAAAATTTATTAATTTTCTTCTCTCGGAATTTTTTTGAATTTTTTTTTTTTCAATTATTTTCATAAACTTACTTACTTGTTTCCATTAACGTGCCTTTACTGCTACAAAGGCCAGAGCCACGGCCGGTAAAAGATGATTACAGCTGCGTCAGGCCACTGGAGCGAAGAAAGTCCTCCAAATTTTTGAATTTTGACAAGTTTTTGCAGTCTCTTTTTTTATTATTATTTTTTTTTTCGCAATAATTTCTCTGCGAGTTTTTCGAATTTTTTTTCTGATTCCCCCCCCCCCCCAGTTTTTTTTTATTATCTTCTAAATTTCTTAATTTCCTTCTCTCGGAATTTTTTGAAATTTGTCTTTTTTTCATTTATGTTCATCAATTTTTTAAATTTTTACGTTTTTGCATCTTTTTCTGTTTTTTGAATTTTTTTTTCCAAAGATTTTCCAAAGTTTTCCAGATTTTTCCATTTTTTTTTTCAATTTTTTACAATAATTTTTCTGCAAGTTTCTCAAATTTTTTTCAATTTATTGGTATTATCTTTAGAATTTGTCTCAGAGTCACGGACTCATTTAAAATATTTTTTCCATTCATTTTCATCAATTTTTTGAACATTTTTCGAGTGGGTTTTAAAATTTGAGAATTTCTAAAATTTTTCAGATTTTTATACAAATTTTTTTTCTTTTTATTTTTTGGAATTATGGTTTTTCAATTTTTTGAGGTTTCCTGAGTTTTTTGTTATTTTTTTCAAAATTTTTTGTCTCACGGTCTTCTTTGAAAATTTTTGTCATTTTTTTCCCCATCTGTGTTCATCAATTTTTTTGCTCATTTTTAAATTTTTTTTTTCGTTGAATATGTTCAGAATCATTAAAATTTTTACAAGTTTTTGCAATATTTATTTTCTATAAAATTTGAAATTAAAAATTTTTTGTTTGTTTTTTTTTCAAAAAATTTCCGAAGTTTTTCACGTTTTTCCAATTTTTTCTTTTTTTTCAACTGTGTTTTTTTTTTTCATTTTTTTGCTGTTATTTTTCCAAATTTGTCAATTTCTTTCTAATTTTTTTCATAAAGTTTTCATTCAACTGATAATTTTTTCCACGTTTTAGTTTTTAAAATTTTTTCTGGTTCTTAAACACAATTCTGAGGGGGGGGGGGGGATGAGATGGAATCCAGAAAAAAGTAAATTTTCTAATCCCTCAAATCTGTTAAACACACTGAGCCACGAGTGTGATGTACGTAATTTTTATCAACCTTTTTTTTTTGAATGGACGTAAATGATGATCACCCCTCTCCACTCCCCTCTTCTGTGTAAAACCGTCACGATTTTTTTGGCAGGAAAAAAATAAGGTATGTATTTTCATCTCGTCTCGTTTTAATCCCTCCTGTTTGAAAATTGTTGTTTTATTTTTTGTCATCGATTGTCAACACCAGTTTCATCAAACCAACTAATGGATTAAAAGGAAAACAACTGTGTACACATCATCGGATGATTGTAGCGCCACTCGTGCCTCTACCAGCTTACCTGATGTGGATCTGTGGATAAGACAACACAACAACAACAATAACAACGGCTGAAAAAAAACAACAAGTGACACGATGATTTGAATATCGCGATTACGACACCGGTCGTCGTGCATTTGTCAGATTAACTTACTCGGCGTCTGTTCACGTATACTCGTAAATGTAGTCAGCTGAAGGATAGGCCGGCCACGGCCACGGTCAAGCTGGGGTAACGCATAGATGATGATGGTGTAGAAGAAGAAGAAGACGATGACGATAAAGACAGATAAACGAACACTCTAATGAGTGTCAGATTGTCAGACGTTTAGGTTTAGTAGCCGATGACATCGGTTGTTATATGGGCTGTCGTTTTATTTATGCGAGCGGCCCGGACGGCGAAGGTGGACATCGGAAGATCCTGTCGTATTGTTCGCACAAAGCTGAAAAATTACCTACCTCTTGTGTACTGTAGGTACGCATACAACCAGCAGCAGACTGCGTATAGCCGTATACGCGACAGTTTTTTTCTTTTTTTTTTTATCTCGGTCTCGATTTTTACCACAGCTCTATACTTATAATTCGACCTCACAAATTATTCACAATATATGTACAAGGTTTACCTGCATTTGTGGCGAAGAAGAAGGTATAAGATGGACGACGAGACCACGACTTCTGATGTCCTAAAAACGGAAATATGCTCTTTGATGATTTTTCCCCCCGTTGCTTCTTTTTATCGATTTATTATTACGGAAAGGTGACGGTTGACGGTTTCGGGTTTTAGTCGTTAAAGTTTTTAACGATAAGCTGACAGCTACGGTGTGTGTAATTCGACTCCCAAATGGTGTCTTCGCTTGGCGAGCTGCAAAGCTGAATATGGACGCAACGAATGGTCAGTCGTGACCTGAGTTTACCCAAGTTTTGAATCGTGTATTTCGTTTGAGAGCTTCTCGCGTAATTAAGACACAGTCGAGATTTTAATTACGTCACGATCGAGTTTAGCGCGTAGAAATTGGCTGAGTTAGTGGCGAGTTTGTATATTTATTTATACGGTTTGCTATGCTGTGCTATTTTTTTGCACTTTCTCTAAAACGCGCCGTGAGAGAAGGATAGAAAATGGAAATAGGTACATATTATAGATGTATGAGGCAGAAATTTAACGATATCGGAACCCTCATCAGGCTCGATCTAAGTCAATAAATTTACCAAAGCTATAATAAAGCCATAAGAAGTGTGTGTTTGTATTCGTACGGTACCAAATTAAAAATTCATTATTACCGGTTTCCCTATATCTTTTCCCCTCTTTTACGGAGAGTTTTCGGTGCTTGGAAATTGTACGTAGCGTACGTATGTATGTACTTATACGTAGCAGTATACTCGCACGTTCCATATTATTTCGAAGCCGCCGGTTATTTTTAATTTAATCATTTTTTCTCGTTCACGTCTGTCGAGCTTGCGCCGCTCAGCGTAGGGCGCACAGATCCTACCTATGTATGTATGTATACGTATAAATGCGGAGAAAATACTCTCAAATATTCGAGCCAATGGCGATATAAATCTTTTCGGACAGCTCGACCGGTGTCGACCGAATCAGCGTAGTGGTTTTCCAAGCTCCATTGTTTTATTGTTGACGCGCTCTCTTAACACGTGTCTTAACGATCTAATACATCACACACACACATGGCGATCGTAAAGCTCTGCTCGCTGAACCGACGGCCTCGGCAACGCGAACCTTAGAAGTTACGCCGCGTCGGCTTGCCCGCGCGTCAAACCGTATGTAACTTAATTTAACCTACCACTGATTCGGCGATGTGTTTTTTCAAGCTGTAATTATGATTAATGAACCAGCGTCCCGCCTACCGTCCTCTAATTACCTTTCGATAAGATGGTCGCGTTTTGACGAGGTACATTTCGGTGCGCTGGCTGCCGCTCGTAGTGTTTAGAATAACAAATTACAAATTAGCTACCGCAGACGCGAGCTGATGGTTGGGTGCGGCGGCGACGGAAGGCGATAGGTGTAGAGATGAAGTGAAATGACACAAAGTTTGGGAATTGACTGAAATTTTTTTGAAAAATTTGGTGCGAAACTTACTAAAAAAAAGATATTGATTTAAACTGGTTTCCGTCATATATTTTGCTGGTTTTTGTTTCATGCTTCGTATGCGCATGGCATGACGATGTTTTGATTCAAAATTTTGGCCGAAGTGGTTGGCCAAACCAGTTCAGTGCATTTTTTTTATTATTTATGCGTTCCAGTTTTGGATCATTTTTCGAAACTCTGTACTTGAAAATGATCAATTCAACTCGTTGAAACCGGTTTTTAATCCATTTGTTGCTGATTTTTGCTGCTCAAAATTTTACATTTCTTTGAGAGGAAATAACTGAAAGCTTAATGCTTCTTCAGCCTGCAAGCTAAATTGTAACTGGTTCTATTCGTTTTTTTGTATTGAAAACCGGTTCATCAAACTGGTTACAATCGGTTTGATTCCTTGAATTTCTCAATTTTTTACGTCTAAAGTGAAATTCTCCCTGAAAATGTAAGAAACTGGTTTCATACTATGTTTGATAAACCGGTTGTGACAAATACTTCTAGTCGATGAATTGCGAAAAATGCGGAGAAAATTGGTTTATGCATAAGTTCTTGATCAATTATTGATTTTCCTTCTTCGAAAACTGGTTGTTTGAATTATTCCAGCTTGTAGAAGCTGGTTTGTAATCGATATTGCAACCATTTGGATTTTTTTTAAATTTCAATTTCTCAAATCCACATCGGCCAACTTCGTATGCAAAATTTTCTCAAGAGATGTTATGATTGATAAACCGGTTGCGACAAGTTCTTTGGACCAGTTTTCAATTTCGAAAATCGGATAAAAATGCTAGACTTATTTACGTGTAAGTTCTTGATCAATTTTTGATGTTTCTGTTTGGAAACTGGTTATTTGAAGCAGTTCCAATTCGTTGAAACTGGTTTCCAATCAATTTGACTTTAATAGAAATCTTGGTGCTTTGAATTGATTGTTTTCTTGAAAAAAAAAAGACTGAACGTATCTTTTGGAGTGATTTGAAACCGATTAAATTGAATTTTCTGCATTTGAAACCGGCGAATCCCTTCGTTCAAAACCGGTTCCACTGTTTTTATTCAATTCTCAATTTCTTAAATACACATGACACAACTTTCTTTCACTTCAAGAGCAAATTTTTCTCCAAAAAATGTAAGAAACCGGTTGTGACGAGTTAGTTTTCTGGTAGTAAACATCATCTACCAAAAAAACTAATAACAGAATCGTGTTCAGCGAGTCAGTTTACCCCTATATACAGCTTTTTCGCAATCGCTTTGCCTAAAATTCCCAAAATTGAATTTTTACCCCAGGATTTTCAAGTTTCAACAGGGTGGAGGCGTGAATATTTATAGAATGGAAATTCCAATGCCAGATTCGGTTTCTGCGGGTCAAATTACCGTCATCCGCGTTTTGGCAAAACTCGAGAAATTCAATTTTTTGATCAATTTTTTTTGGAAATATTATGAAAAAAATCGTGTTTTTCAAGTTTTGCCAAAATTATCGTGCAAGGTGTTTACATGGAGGTAATTTGGTCCGTAGAATCAGAATTTGGCATCGGAATTTCTATTTGACCAATATTCACCCTCGTACCCTGTCAAAAGTTGAGATTTTTCTGAGTAAAACTGTATTTTTCACGAGTCTCAGATCGCAAAAAATCTGAAAAAATTACCATTGTGTATTGTGCTAAGGTAAGCCTACATTTGTGTCAAAAAGAAAAAAAGTAAGTATGTCTTGTATTATTAAAATTAGAGCGATTTCAAAGTTTCTTAGTAGGTTTTTGGCTAGAAAGCGATGCAAAAAAAATCTGAAAAAATTCTCAAAAGTTCGTCCTCACTTCCCGTATATACCTATCACATAAATTTCAGAATTTTTCTTTCATGGGGTGCCGAAATAGGATTTATTTAAATGAAAAAACGACATTTTGGGGTTTAAGGGTGGGGGGGTTGTGGGGTGGTAAGTGGAAAATGCGCCTCAAGATTTTTTTGGGAGTCCTTAATAATATCTGATCGTTAGTTTGAAAAAGTAGCTCTTAGGCCGATTCACCTATCTTAACCGCGAGGGTACCCTTTGATAAAAATGCTAGATTTAATCCTCGTGCAAGAATTATTCTTGATCAATTTTCGATGGTTCTGTTTGAAAACTGATTGTTTGAAGTAGTCTAAATCGTTGAAACCGGTTTCCAATCGATTTACTATCAATAGAAATTTCGGTGCTGTGAATTGAGTGTTTTTTTTGGGGGGGGGGGGGGGAGAA
>FIZT01009017.1:19546-36781 GCA_900065295.1 Paracoccus marginatus
TTTTTTGGGGGGGGGGGGGGATGAAAATACAATATGTGACCTTTAGAGGGATTTGAAATCAATTTAACTGAATTTTCTCTATTTGAAATCGGCAGACCCCTTCGGTTAAAACCGGCTGGATTTTTTCTAATTCTCAATTTATGAAATACACACGACACACCTTTTTTCACTTCTTGAGCAAAATTCTCTCAAAAATGTAAGAAACTGGTTTTATATGGTTGATGAACCGGTTGTGACGAGTTAAAAA
This sequence comes from Paracoccus marginatus, assembly GCA_900065295.1. Classification (NCBI taxonomy): domain Eukaryota; kingdom Metazoa; phylum Arthropoda; class Insecta; order Hemiptera; family Pseudococcidae; genus Paracoccus; species Paracoccus marginatus. The sequence continues at coordinate 19,794 of FIZT01009017.1, forward strand.
AAATTGATAAAATTTCAATCGAATAAGTTCTTGATTAATTTTCAATTTTCCTGTTCGAAAACCGGTTCTTGAAACTAATCAGCCACAACTTTGAATTACCAATTTTTTCTATAAAATTTTATCACTGGTTCGCTGTAATTTTTTTCTTGCAATTTCATTGCGCAAAATTCCTCATTCGTGAACGGTTTTGAAAAATGCCTGCAGAAAACCAGTTCAAGCCATTTCTTTGAAATGACTCAAATTTGTTATACTTCGTGTTTATTTTTTCTTCTAGCCAATTTAATCATTGCGAATTCCACCTGAAGTTCATTCCAGGTGAAAAATTACATCAGAAATTGAATTTCAAACCTAATGCCTCGATACGTTAATTTATAAACGAATTAGAACTTCCAACGACGACACTTCATCTATATTCTCGGCGATATTAATGTCTTCCATTACACGTTTTGAACCGGTTCGACGCTGTACGTGGATATTTTTTCCACTCGACGAATTGAAATACGAGGTGTCGATGGTGAAAAATAATCTAATTTCGATGCTATGCGATGTGTCGTGTGTATTTAGAATTGAAAAAAAAAATTGAATTTTTTCTCCCTTTTATTTCAATAAAACTTGGCTACATGCTCAGTATAAGGTGCATATCGCAAATGAACCGGTTAGCGGGATATTCGACCGGTACAAATGTGTGAGCTTAATTACCTCTCCGTTTATCGTTGTGAAGATAGATCCAATTGGGTAATTTGTATAATTTGGCTTGAGATCGATGTTCGTCTTTCGTGCTCAGGCTCTCTTATACCGACAAATAAACAAATGTCTTAATTAAAGGCGTGTTTTTGCCTCATGTGTGTGTACTCTCGTATCACGAAAGGTACCGACTGTGAGGTGGTGCACTGGTGTATGTGCGTGAGAGAGAGAGAGAGAGAGAGAGAGAGATAGTGAGACGAAGGGCAGCTTGCGGTATAGGTTACATTCTTTCGATGCAATAGGTACACTATTTTGATGTATGTGTTCCTCTCTACGTATGGCGTTTTTTTCCTTCTTCTTTTTCTTCTTCAATATACTCTACATATAGTATGCGCATACGTACACGTACTGAACATACTCTCGCGAGACCTGTCGTCGAGTTGTGTCTCTCTCGCCGCGCTCTCTGTCTGTTTTGTAGTTCTAAAATAGCGTTATTAATATAAAAGCGGCGGTCGTCGACGATGCATTAATGGTCCGATACGAGCTGGTATATACATGAGAAAGTTCACGAGCCGTGATACACGCTTGATATATTAATCATCGATTAACGAATGGTAATTCTTGGCGCAGATGCGGCTAAAAAAAATAATAAATAATAAGAAAAATGCCACATATCCGTAGGTATACGTAAATGGGAAGAAATGAGCTCAACTCGGGCCTACATCGACACTTCGACAGTCACGAGATGTTCGACAATATCGCATCTATATATTCCGATGCAGCATGCGGAGAGCGGCGGCGCAGCTCTGAGAGCAACCGGTAGCGGTAGTTGAAATCTAAGTAAATCTGCGTACACATCGAACGCATATGTGTCGCTCTTTCGCTAAAAGGACCACATATCGGCGCAGAATTTTCCATTATCTTTGCATAAGCGCGTATACGAGAAGCTGGATAGACGGATGGGATGGCGCGTGAGGAAATGGCATCTCGATCTGGGCTTTTTAGCATTCGCTGCGCCGCGCTGTGCTCTCGCTTACTCCGCCTTCTTCGTCATCTCGACTCGCCTGTCGGTAATTAATGGCTGATAATATATCAAAGGTGTATATTATGGTCGGCGCGATGTGTCTATTTTGCTCGGGCCGAGCGTACGTATAGGTATTTATCAAAACGAATAGCATTTTTGTTACCTTAGATGAGCTTTTTCGACGCAGATTTATCGTCCTAGGTTTATTTTTGTTTTGTTTCGCTGCCAAGTCTTTCGGACCTCTTAACACTTTCACGTTAATTACGAGAAAAACGAACCGTGTAGCAGGTTTAGGACGCGGGCATGGGATGCTCGCTCAGGTGTGTGTGATTCATGACGTATACCTGAGTTGAGTGATCAGGCCATACCTACGATTAACCTGGCAGGGTTGTTTGGTGGCAGATGGTGCGAGATCATCGATTCGTGTCTAATTTAGCGAATACATATACGACTCACAAGCGATGCTCTGCGGCCAGAGAAGCCCATTCTATCGCGCATAACGAATCGATGAAGCGTAATTCGCAATACTTAATACACGAGGTACCTATCTTGTGTACCTCGCGACATTGAGGGACGAGAGGACAGAGAGGCGCAGGAAGTGAAGAATTTTTAGCTCGAATGATCAACGTAGGTACGATGCGGCATATGGCTGGACCATGTACGAGAAGTGGTGTGCGGTGGCGGCGGCGGCTTCTGTATGTGTATTTACCTGCTGCGACGTATCGTCGAAGGTGGTAACTAGCCGTGGTGACGTTTTAATTAATCCACACACTGGTCGTCAAATTGTGTCCTAAAACTGGTTACACCCATTCCCTTGTTACCGGCTCGATCTGAAAGTAATGATTTATGTAAGCGGTTTCCACCGACAATGATGGCACCTACCATCAGAAATACCACATAGGAACTCGAGCGATCGAAAATGTAACTCGGAGATTTGGTATTTTGCGTAGAAATGTTCCGTAGGTGATAATGATTTATATTCGATTACACGAAAGGGAGCTGTTTTCTTGGAGGGCTATCGAATTACCTTCAGAGCGTGTAAAATTGACTCCACGTATTGTACCCAAACCTCCCACATATACTATTGGTGGTCGATAATGTGGCGAAAATTATGATCGATTTGGCAATCAATCATCGTATATCGTTCCGGTCGGTCTATATGCGTGGATTTCTGTTTGGTTGCTGATGAAACGACGCATCTGCTCAGAAATATTTTCTGAAGATTTAATTTCGGTTTGAATCTCAAGTTTTGTTCGGTTATTCGTACTCTGAAAATAGTTTTTTGTCAAATTTTACTTAATTTTTAATTTTTCTCCTTTTTTTTCAATTTTTAATTTTTTTTAGCTTCGATTTTTTTCGAAATTCTATCATTTTTTAATTTTCATGTTTTGAATTTTATTTTCTATTTTCTAATTTTTTGAAAAAAATTTTATAAAATTTTTGATCCATTTTTAATTTTTGGGGGATTTTTTTTTCATTTTTTCTTTTCAATTTTGAAATTTTTGTTGTACTTTAATTGATTTCGAAATTTTTTATAAATTTTTTTATGAAATTTGAACCATTTTTTCTATATTATCAAAATTTTTACATTTTTAATTTTGAAAATTTTTTGAATTTTCTTCTATATTTTCTTTTCACACTGATTTTCAATTTTTTTTTTTAATTTTGAAGAGTTTTTGAAGCATTTTTTTGTTTTTTTCAAAATCAAAAAATTTTCAATTTTTTTCTTCAATTTTTCCAATTTTTCATTTTTTTTGTTTTTTCCTCATACTTTGATTTCCTAATTTTTTGAAAAAAAATTTATGAAGTGTTTGAACCATTTTTGTAAATTTTTTATGCAAGATTTTTTTTGCTATTTCATTTTTTCTGTTTTGTTTTTCAATTAATTGTTTTTCTGATTTTTATTAATTTTTTGATCAATTTTAAAATGATCCTTAGCCCTTTTGGTGGCTTGGAAAATTTATTAGGCACCCTGCGTTTCATCAATCCCTGAGATTTTTGTGCCTTACACTCTGCAGTGAACGTGTAGGTATACGTTGTTAGATGTAGGTATTGTAGGTACACGTTCGCAGTCAAGAGTCCACCTTTCTCGGATTCTTTTCTATTCACCCAGCACAATAAATTCGAATACGTGTTCTATCTTTTGGCGATCAGTACAGCCGAAACCGAGCACGTACAAAAGACTACAAGTAAAATTTAATCATCGAGTCGAGTCTAAAACGACTATATTCGAGGCTTTCACCCTTTCACTGTGTCGGTACATCTGTATATGGATTTTTAAACGCTGCCCCAAATGGACGGGACGGTATCTGTGATGGTGTATTGATGATGTCTTCGAAGGGAATGTCACTCATCCGTTTCCTTTATCCTTCTTGTCCATATTTCAAGACAAATAAATCCACTTATAAGTATACCTGCCCGTTTCCACACCACTAATCCCTCGTGACACGTCTAGAATTCCATAACCGGGCCCATTTTAAAGATCACCGCATTAAAAACAATAGGAGACGCAGGAGTAGCGCAGCAGATGTACTTACATATGCGGTAGCCATTACTGTATACGAGCATACGAGCGAGGCGTACCTGTACCTGTGCGTAGAAAAGAGATACCCCAATTTTACAGTCTGCACGCTGCACCGCAGACAATATGTTTAATGACGCGCGCAGCGCAGCATCTTGTAAATGCGACGACCGACGACGACCAGGACGAGGACGATGTGAGAGAAAATAAAGTTATTATCGCGTCATGTCAGCTTCGCCGCTCGCGAAGAGCGGTAGAGGATCCGGTATAATTAGACTAACGAGACGAAGGCGTTAGGGTCTTTGATTACATTTAATGATAATGCGGTTAGTCTTTTTTATTTCTCGACTTTTTTTTCTTTTCCATCGCTGTGTTGTGTTCTCCATCTCTTCTATTTTTCTCGCGGGTTCTCGTCTTTGCTGATGATTTTCGGGGGAATTCGTAGAAGAACACCACCGCGGAGTGTGATGGTGCTTTTAAATCACAACACTATTCGCCGCCTGACGCTGCGTGCTGCGACTGCGAGACTGGCCCGCCCCGTTAATCATGTAAACAATTCGATTATCGATATGTAACTCAGCCAAAAGCTACGCAGCCTGCTAACTGGTTAGTAATTAATGGAATGACGGTCGACGGTGAGATAGATGAGTGGCGCAGAGGAGTATGAGTGCTAAGATCACCCTCCCTCGTCGCATAACCCTTTGCCGATCGAGTTGGATTCGTTCCCTATCGTACGTAGGAATTGGGTTTCCTGGTGCTGAACTGTTGATGAATGTAGGTAGGCGCCGGTTTGAGCGAATGTGTTTGTGAACAAATCTTGGTGTGGTGTGTCGTTATTATTTCTAAGTAAAACCTTTCTTTAGGATTTTGATTTTGAATTCGTTCGACTCCTTTTTTTTTTTTTTTTGAAAAATTTGGGAAAATTGATTCTCAATTTTTTTGAAAATTCATTCCAGAAATTTTAAAAAAATTAATTCTTATAAGTTGAAAAAATGATTCGTTGAATCTGAAAAACTGACTTTTTTCTTTTTGAAAAAAATTATTTCTGGAAAGTTAAAAAGAAATTATTTTTTGAAGAATTTGGAAAAATTTCCTGATTTTTTTTTTGCAAACCAGTTACTAAATTTTGTGAGAAATTTCCTTTCAAATCTTGAAAATAATTCTTCGAAAAATTCGATAAATTTTGATCTTTTGGAATAATTTTCAATTTTTTTTTGCGCAAAGTTATTATTTTTTTTTTCAAATTCCCAATTTTTGTGTGAGAATGATTCCTGAAAAGTTCCTTGAAATATTCTTAGGAAAATTTAGGAAAATTGATTCGTAATTTTTTTGAGTGCAAATACTATTCCAATTTTTTTGTGAATTCATTCCTTGAACCTAGAAAAATGAATATTCCTAAGAATTTGGAAAAATTCTCAATTTTTTTCGATTTACCTATCAGATTTGTAAATTTTTTAGGAATTGATTCTAAAATTTTATATAAATCAATTCCCATGCTATTAAAAAAGGTTCCTTGAATAGCTTGGCAAATATGATTCCTATTTTTTTTCTTTCGAAATCAATTCCTAAATTTTTTCACGAAATTGGTCCTGAAAATTTTCAACAAAACCACTCCTGTTTGAAATTAGTTTTCAATTTTTTGAAAATCAGTTCTAAAATTTCTGTGAGTTTCTTCCTAAAAATTGAAAATATGAGAAAAATTTCAACTATTCCTTGAAAAATGAACTTACTCGTATTCCTAAATTTGAAAAAATTCAATGTCTTCAAATTTTTTTTCCAATTTTTTCAAAATCCCTCCCCCCCAAATTGAAGCGAAAAATTATTCCTAATTCTCTTCTGAAAAGTATTCCCAATTTTTTCTAAAAAGTATTCCTAATTCTCTCCTGAAAAGTATTCCTAATTTCCTTGCGAAAAGTATTTCTAATTTTTTTTCCCTGAAAAGTAAAATAAATGAAAATTTGGCCTTTTTTCTCTGAAAAGTATTCCTTATTTTTTTTTCGAAAACTATTCCTAACTTTTTTGAAAAGTATTCCCTTTTTTTTTTTCTGAAATTAATTCCTGTTAAAATTTCAAGAATAATTTCAAATAGGTATTTTTTTAGTTCACTTCCGAAAATTTTTTGGAAATTTGTTCTCAACAGGTTGTTTTTCTTGTAAATTTTTAAGAAAAAAATGTTTGAGAAATTTGTTAACAATATTTTCAATCCCAAATTTCATCATTTTGATTTTTTTTAATTTTGTGATAAATTGAAAAAAGCAGCGAAAATTTGCTTCTATTAAGGATTAAGATGTATGTTTATTTTTATCGAATGGGGGGGGGGGGGGAGTAACAGGAGTAACAATCAAGTTAACGACATCGAGACGAATTTATACGTCTATATTGAAATCACGCAGTCTCATTCCACGCACCCGACATCACATATGGCATTAATGTAGGTGAAAGAAAAACACACGATAAATATTTAATCAAAAAAGAACCAACCGCGTTCAATTTCTCGTATACATTTGTGCGTCTAAACCGCGATAGGGTGGATGGGTGTAACTCGAATATACGTAGGAATCCTTGGAAAGAAAGAATAAAATCGAATAAAACCGAGACGGTTCGCGTCTCGCGTAATGAAGACGTTAGCGGCGAGCAGCGAGCGTCAGCAGCACGGGCACGCGAACCAGTCAGTTGTGGGTCTGGTCGTTCTTCGATCTCTACTCATGTTATCGGGTAAAATTTCTATAAGGTAGTAGTAGTTTTAACAAGATAGTTGTATGTATAAATTGATGACACATACAATGGGTAGTATGTTGAGGTAGGTTCCCGCTGCGTTTTTCGATATACGTATAAAACTGCAGGAATCGTCGTCGTATCGCATCTTCGCCTCGCTCGTAGTATGTGTTTGGTGGAGACTTGGAGACCCGCGCCGAAGACGAGGCGAGGCGGCCTACCAGAACCGGAGGCAAAGCAAACGAAGGGTAGCGGCGAGAAAAAGGTACTATCCGGTATAGGTATAATATTTTTTCGAAAACACCCCTAAAATCGGTCGCTCGTATATCGGTAAACGATCAACAGAACAGAGGGGTTGAATGTACGCTCGCATATAGGTACAAAATGAATATCATTCGTATGTTGGATGTCGTATGGTGTAGTCCTCGCCTCGGTCTCCGTATATGTGTCGATGTCGAAGTTATACCGCGTAGCTGAGTCAAACACCTGCTAATACCTACTCATAATTTCGTTGACGACTTTATCGATTTTTGGACGATGAAAAAATCATCGTATTTTAGTAAAACCGAGTCGTTCGTGGAATTGAAAATTTTCGCATGTTTTTTGTCGCTTCTGTGATGACTGTTGGCTGGGAAGTGTTGATTAACCTTTGGTCGTTGGTTGGCAGGAGGAGGATAGCGTTTGATATGAGCGTTGGTTCGGGCTCTATATCCGAAGATATCGATGATCAGACGTGGATATGGCCGGAGGCGATCGAAGAAGATACGGCGGAAGTATCATCGGGCGATTTATTGCGAGCCGATTCGACGTTCTGGTCTGGGACGTTCCTGCCGCCGCCGCCCAGGCCGCCTTACCTCGAGGATCAAATTTCGCCAGACGGACTTACCACTTGTGATCTATGTTCGTGGGCACTAGAACGGTATTCGGAGTCGAAACCACATTCGGGTAAGTTTTCGTACGTTCCTGTTTATTTATTTAGTAATTTTTTTTCGGTCAAGGCTCGGGTCAAGTTTCGTTGGTCGTTTCGAGGACCGCAGGATCTGCACGCAGTTTAATCGATAATAATTGAACGATATGGTGCGAATGAGAGAGACAGAGGGAGGGATATCTATCCGATAAGACGATGGCGAATAGTTTATCGCGCGAGATGTAGGCTGAATGGAATTTATTACACTATACCGGTCGAAGAAGGCAACCAGTTGATAGCCATCTTGCGTATTTATTCTGCGGCGACTGCGGCTTCATCGTCGTCATCATCATATAGTACCCGGTAGATAAAGACAGAGACTTGGGAGAGAGAAAAAAAGCGCCGTAAATACGATTGCACCCTTGGACTCGAACTTATATGTACGTCGGGTCGGTCGTCGTCTTCTTCGTTGGGAATATACCCACAAGATATTCGGTCGTTTGGCTCACTGCGCCTTTATGCGCGTATATACACGTCGCATGTACTCGATTACGACGATTCACCGTAGAGATCGGCCGGACAGAAGTGGGTGTTAATAAATGTACGTGAAATGAGGATGCTGCTCGTATTGTCCAGCCAGCCAGCCTGTGCGTTATAATCCCAACTCACGAAATGTGTTCGCAAAATGCCATATTTTATGCCCGACCAGGGTCCAGATATTGGGTTATTTCGCGTGCACGATACGTGCGTCTAATTACCCCCGCAGCGTCGCCTCCCAGTATGTCGTGGGTTGGTCGAATGTCCGATTTAATTTGCTACCGGAATGGATAGTCGTCATCGTCGTCGTATATGTCGACCCCTTCCTGCATATTCGTGCTTCGTGCCGTTGGCTACTTTCGGAGAATTTCGTCTAGCGTGCGGAGAAATTTATTTACAGATCTGGATGCGCTTTAATCGGTGATAAATTCGGTACGATTTTCATATTATACTTGTGTATATTCGACCGGTACATTTATTAGTACAATTTATATGCTAATGTATTGGAAATATTGGTGATATATGTGGTCTGTGTAAGTGAAATGTGTGTAAAATACTCTTCTGAGCGAGATAGGGCGCGGTGAAATGATCGTATTTTAAACGACCTGCTTATAGAGCTCGACTGTATCGAGATTATCAATGATAACGTCCTAGTTGTCGTGAAGATGTTGAAATGTCGTCGTCGAGGCAATGTTCAATGTTGCGATTTTTTTAATTCTATTTTTGATTTACGATACTAGTATGTCAAAGAAAGCTTGTGCCGGAATTCGGATTATAAACGAGGGGCTTTTCTCTTATAACGTGGAATCGGTCGTGTAACGGAGTTTACATATACGAGCATACACTATGGGATTACACATACAGTATCTCTGTTATAGGAGGTAATTTTCCCATATGGCTTTTTTAATGACCGATGTGATGTACCTTGAGAAAGCTTGTAATCGTCGATGAGCGATTTTTCTCCATCTAGGAAAAGATACTACAAATAAATAAATAGAGCGATGTTTGATATACAGGCCTCGATCTCACGTGAATCCAGATCGACCTGATGGTCGCTTTTGTTGGCGTCATTTTTCATCGGCCGATGGAAAATAACGGATGGGAAAAGAGTAAGCTTGTAGAGAGCGTATAATGTATGCTAAATGACAGATTTCAACTGGTTTAGATCGGTTTTATCAATTTATTGCGGTGTATTTGTGGCTTATGTACATACGTCAATGCGATGAAATATTGCGGTGCATATTTTTTACTGTATGGGTTTTGGAATTTGACACGGCCTGGCGTACCACTAGCGTACTGGTGTGTTCGTCGCGTCGTAAACCCAATCAAATTAACTACGATCGTTTGCGACTTTTACACTGTAATATTCCCGGTATTCATAATTGTATTTGTTTTCGATTCATTAAAAGTATTCATAATTCATGTTGGAATTATTATCCACATAACAGAATTGTGGTCAGTTAGGTTGGGAGGATGGGGTTTCATTTTTCCTCTAAATTTTTTCCCATTTAGTGGCTGGTGTTTTTCTGTAGAAATTCGATGAATTTGGAGAAATTTCCAGTATGGGAAGTGGTTGAAACCGATTTCAAAATTTTCAATAATTATGTATATTCGAAGATACGTGAAATTATTGGTTGGAATGTTGAAAAATTGGGTAATCGTAAGAAATCTTCAGAAAATTCGAAGTATTATCGGTGATGTGAATCGGTTGAAACCGGTTGCTGGAATTTTCAAAATCGAAATTTCAAGTATTTGCCATGTTTTACTTGATACTTTGAAAAAAGAACGTCCTGCTCGTTTTATTTTCAGAAGTAAACTGGTCAACTTTGATTTGAACAAGTTCGAACCGGTTGTCTAATTTGTAAAATTTCCTCTTGAGCCAAATTTCAATTTTTTTTATCCAATGTATAGGGTTGAATAACACTAAGGTTTATTAATTTTTATAGGAATCGAATCGGTATGAATTTTAATTACCAGAAATACCAGAACCGGTTCGAACCAATTGATATAAATTGTTAAGTAATTTGAAATTTTGAAATAATTCACTTTACTCAATAATTTTTAGAAATTGGGATTGTATTCAATCTCTTCAGCTCAATGTGGAACTTGATGGTCAGAATTTTGAAACCAATCCAAACCGGTTACCGTAATTACGAAAAGTTTGAATTTTTTCCCAAATCAAACCAATTATTCGTTACTCATAAATGAAAAATTTCATTCTCAAGTCAATATCACGTTCACATGTGATAACTTTCAGCGTGTATCCGGTTTTAAAAAATTAGGTGTATACTCTAGAACAGGTGACGAATAAGGCATTAAATAAGGAATATGTGTATTATATGCTCGTTCAAAGGTACACTAATTTCTTCCTTTAAATATTCTCAATCGGTTGTAAACGTGTTTCGGCAATAACAATAATAATAAAATACGCGTATAATTAGGTATTATATACCCAAATATTTATTCGGATTTAGCTTTTAGTGTAGGTTTTATCGTACGAAGGTTGGGTGCAATGTGGCGGCTTCTAATAGATGAAAAAAAAATAAGGGGAAAACACAGAAACATACATATACAACGTAATTTTTCATATCATTAACGTTACGTTAGTACATAAATTGACGCCGGTTATTTCCAGCAGCGAATTAATAATTCTCCAACACAAAGCGTTGGCCAATAAAAATCTCGCCACCGCGCTACCGATCCAATTAAACGCTTTGTATATGGCCTGTTTTATATGCATAGTTTCACTTTTTTTTTCTTTGCTCCTTCGATTACAAAGGTACTTCTACTCACTTATGTATGTTTAGCCGTGAATGTGGCAGGGGCGAAGGATGGCTGAAAAGAAATGCAACACGTATCCCATCGAGGAGGTTGCGAAAAATCTCTACTCGGAGATTTACTTTGCCTTCGGTGTACGACGTGCGACTTAATTAATACAAACCTAGTTCGGCCACGACCAGTAAGGTGGAAGGGTAAAGAGAGTTATGGTTGTGTTGGTGTTTCGAAGTGAAAATTAAACTGGGACTTGTACGCCGATAATTTCTCGAATGTAGGCAACCCCTGCTGTTTGACAAGGGTATCTTATTTGCACCTATCATCGCACCGTGAAAGCTATTATTAAAGGATAATAAAATAGCCTTTTTCTTACCTTCCGTCAGTCGAGCAGATAATCTTGGCTTCTTCTTTTGGCTCCGCTAGTTCGACTATAGTAGGCAAGAAGTCCGAACATGCCACCAGGTAATTGTATTTGCACTTTACAGCGGCCGGCCTCGATTGTAATGTTATTTGATTTCGCGTTGCAGGTTTAATTATGTTGTAAATTTCATCCTACTCTGTTTCCAAGAATTGTAAATTTGTTTGAAGTTTATCAACGTTAGTCGGTCACTGCTCATGTATTTTTTTCCCCCAGTGGTGGTGCGTTGAGAAAAGGTTTTTGGTTAGATGTGTCCTTTTCGTGGGGATTCGAAGGAGATTTTTGTATTTGTTATGATGCGATGTATGGTGGGAACGAGGATTGAACCGGTTGTGAAATCTGAAAATTCGGTCGATAATATTTGAAAATTTGATGGGCAAAAATTTTAAGACGGTTGATCAATTTTTAAAACATTGATAACGGATTTGAACCGGTTGAAACCGGTTAATGAAGTTGAACAAATTTGAAAGATGGTGGTTGCAAGACGTAAGACTGAGAGAAAAAATTTGTGTTGAAAATTTTTTGAATTTTCTATTGATTTAGTCTTTTGGAGAAAGTTGAAACCGATTCGAACCAATTATCCGAAGTTTTGAAAATTTTACCGGATGTTTTCAATTTCAAAAATTTTGGATAATTATACTACATCAATATGCGATTTTTAAATTTCAACAAATTTAAATTTTTGGGAATGAGTCAGAACCGGTTCAAACTGGTTATTTAAATCGTTGCCATTTCCTCACATGTTGGAATAACTGATTAATTCTATTAGGAAAACATATTTTTCAAATTTTCAATTTTTTTGAATGCATTGGAAACGCCTTGAAACCGGTTCGAACCAGTTGCGTACAATTGGTTCGACTCGAAAATTATAATTTTTATGTCGAAAAATGGGAATACAGTAATATATTTTTGATGAATAATATGGGTGTTTTCATGACATTTGAAATATTGAAGCTTGGTCAAAACCGGTTCCAACCAGTTTTTAAAATCCAAGAATTTCGATGAATTTCGTTTTTGATCACGAATATAAGAGTGAATCGGCTAATTCTATTTTTTTTTTTACAAAATTTTTCATCGATGTACTCCACTTTCACCCACTAACGATCGGTTGAACCAGTATAAACCGGTTTCTGAATTTCGTAAAAATTTGTATCTTCGACGATATTTGATTTTATTTTGAAAATTTTCGGCCAGTGGGGCAATATTGATGCGATTCGACTTATTAAAAACCTGTTGATTTGTGTTCGCGAGCATTTATGCGCATCTCGTCGCGTCGGTGCTGTGGAATTTTCTTGCTTCTTTTTTGCGCTTCGCAAGGTGAACCTTTGTCACCCAAGTGTGTTCACGAGAGCTATACAGAGGTAAACTTATGGCAGCTTAGCGAAGAGCAGATATTGCGGCGTGTGAAAATAATGGTCCTATTGTTCGTCGCCCATACAGTATGAATCTCTTTGGTGAGCCGAGCAGATTCTTTGTCGTTTACGAGTCGTTGCTATTCGAACGGGAAGAGATTTTTATCCGAAACGAGCGCTCCTCGTTACCCTTTAGAACGACGACAAGTTTTCGCATCGCGTCCAACGCGAATAAGAAGAGAAAGAAAACGACGGCGGACGGCACCGTGTGCATCTTCGGCGTTACCTGCAGCCCGCTCAGCGTATAAGTATGTTTGTGTGGCTGCTGGACGAAGCGCGAGGGAGCGCGAACTGGCGAAGATTTAAAACGACCAGATTAAAAGAAACGATCGTAGCGCCGATATGTTGGAAACCGGGCGTTGAAAGCTCGCGCCGCAGCCGCATCTTCGCATATACCTTCACCTATACGGTATAGCTATAGTCTGCCAGGTTGAAGTTGCCGTATTCGTAGTTCACGTATTGGTTGATTTATTCGTTCCAGATAATATCGATTTCTTTTTAAACTCCGTGGTGCGTTTGTGGTTTTTTTTGCATCATTCTATACTCTCATGTCTCCGCCCGCCGCCCAGTCCGGATCCTCCGCTCGGTCTATGTTTCGTTTGTTTTTCCACTCGTTTCGGTTTGTTTCGTATGTACGAAATGAACCAGTCCATAAATTTTACTCGTATCAATTTTGTGCAAGATGTGATTGTATCTGCGGCGTGTAGACGTATCGGCGGAATTCCGATAACGCGAATTTTCACATTGCGATGCGCGCCACAGGTGGTAGTACACGCCACGCCGACCGCCGATCGGTATTCGGAATGTCGTATGCGCGCTATTGTCCACCGTGTGCAAAAAAAAAACACGGTGCTATGAATTGGTCGGTTATATAGTCGAACGTGTGTTTTGTATACAAGCCTGTGTAAAATACTTGTGTAGTATGTACCATGGGATACCACTGAGCGAGAGCATGTCGTATGTAATGTTGTAATTAACTGGTTGTGTAATTGAAGGTCTGTCGTCGATGAGGGTCTCAGACTGACCGAACAGGGAAATGCGAGGATTCGCGGAGTACATACATATATTGAATTTCGTCTTGTGGGTTTCCTGTCTCTCGCGTGCTCCAGAGTAATATTTCAAATTTGCCAGTTTTATGATTCGAGTGATAGATTTTGCTCTCATTGAAACCAGTTGCAACGGGCAGAAAATTGTAAAAGTTGCCAATGATACGTGCATGGAAAAATTGTTGTGGGCTCGGATGCTCGGACTGGTTGTCGAAATGAGAAAATCTTCAATTTGAGATGACAAAACTAGTTGCTAACAGGTATGGAAAATTGTTGAACGAGGAATTGAATTCGATTCTCGAGGTGAATTTGCATTTTTGCTATTTATCAAAAAACCAAGTTCAAAAAAGATTTTTTTCAATTTCAACATATTTACGAGCAGTGAAACCGGTTTGAACCAGTTGTAAAAAGTTCTAAGAATCAAATTCAAAATTCAATTTATTCGTTGATAATTAATGAACCAAAATTGAATATTTTTCCATTTTGATTTTAAATGGAAACATTAACTACACGTCTGAACCACTGAACCAGTTTGAACCATTTTGGTGTAAACCGCTAAAATTCATTCATAACTCTTAGTTCCTTATAAAAATGGCCAAATTGCAATTTTCTGGAGTATATGATCCGTTTTATGGATTTGATTGACTGTAAAAACCGGTTGAAACTGGTTTCATGCTAGCTGAAATTTTTCAAGTTTCAAATTAGGTCATTTCAGCGATTGAAAAAGTAACCTTTTTTGCTTCAAAATCAATCAAAAATGCCTAATTAAAGTTGAATTCGTTTGAATATCTTTAACCTTCAAATTTATGAATCATGAAAACCGGTTTCAACCAGTTATGAAAATTACCAGAATATGAATCGAAAACCACTTTTTGGAGATGAAAATTGATCGAGCTTTAATTCTTTTTTTTTGCATAAAATTGAGGTATTTGCAGCACGTTCAAACCGGTTCCAATCGATTGTGAAAATTTCTGGGGTTTTCCATATCACTTCTTCAAATTCTTTTCAAAAATGGGGGGGGGGGGGCCCTCCTCCACTAAAAAATATCCGTTTTTGAAAATTATAGAAAACGTTGGGAAAAAGTCGCTAAAAAAGGTCGCTAAAAGTCGCAATTTTAGGATTTCAAAAATCTGTAGACACACTGTGAACTAGAAATTTTTTTTTCAACTAAAAAAACTAAAAATTACAAAAAAATCAAAATTTGAAACCTGAAAAAATCATCTGAAAATTCTGAAAAAATTGAAAATTAAAATTGAGAAAAATTCCAAGTGAAGAAAAATTTGAGCAAAAATTGAAAATCAAATTAATAGAAAAGAAATGGCAAAAATCCAAAAGGAAAACTGCAAAAAAGTGAATTTGAAAAAAAAAATCAAAAATCAAAGAATTTGCAAAATTTTAAAATTTAACAAAATCATCAAGACTGCTAATGGATTGAAAATTTTATTAAAGGGTTCAATTTTCAATTTTTCAAATATCATTTCCAATGGTTTTTTCCCCAATTTTTTTTCCGTAATTTTTAATTACTGAGAGATTGATGCTAAAAATAGAATTTATCAACTGAGAATCTAATTACACGTATACTCGACGACGTCGACGAGCATCGAGTACTTCAAATACTTAATTATCAGAATAAAATTCAATCAAACACGTCGCATGACGAACACAAAAAGAAGATCAACAAACCGCGAACTACGTACCACCCTCGCCTCATTTTCAATTAATCCGATAATTTATAAAAACCGTAACAATACCCTCGAGCACAATTCGTTAGGAACATCAAACCCCCCACCAACGCCAACTCGAGCATCGTCAACGTGCCACCAAATATTCTCGCAATCGACAACGCACCGCTAAGACAATGCAGACACCGACAGCGCGAGAATAAAAAACCTTACGGTCCTACAGACGACGCTTTTAGGCCAAAAAGCAAATTGCCATCCTTTGTATCGGGCGTACACGAGAGCGAATGAAAATCGCGTTAAAAACCAGAATATAGTACGTGCTCGACGTCAATAATTCCGCTTAATTTGATTACTATTCGACGTCGGTTCTTTTAATAACCGGCGGCTTCTAATTAGCGATTCGAATAAATGAGGCATGTTCAAGTTGTCAACACGATGGCGCAATGGAACGAGTAATAGCAGGAGTGAAGCGCATCCCAGCACCCAGCCACCACCGCAAGAAACAGCGGCCTTTTTCGCGCATCAAACAAATTCAAATCTATATTCGTACATTAGGGTGGTTTATTTTGGGAAAACTTTTAATTAAACACCGCAACAACTTCGAATGAAAAAGCGGCCACGGTGAACTGAAAGCAATTGCACGTGTATACGTATATACAATACATAACAGCACGGTATGGTATACGGTGCATATAAGAGCCCCCGAAGAAAATAATTGTAGAAAACTCTCGGCTGGAAAATCTTTGACGCAGCCCATACAGTACAGGGTGCTTATTGCTTGTCGCTGTGTTTACAAAATACTCGACGAGCAGTTTTATTTAAGTCAGCACATATCGAGAGGATGCACTTTAAAAAGCGGAGCAAAAGCCAAACACGACGTCGTCGTAGCGACTATAGCGACGCCGCAGCTGCCTCTATTAGAAGCCTATCTCGTGGAAGGAAAGAGTTTTTCGAAATTATCTTACACTCCATTAACACGAAACGGTCGGCCTCGTAACAAACAAAACGACAATATCGCTGTCGCTATCAATAACGCGACAAAGCAAAGCAGTCGTCACGAGGACGCGCATGGTAAACAATCTGTCCTCTATTTTTCTTCGCTAAATTTCCGCAATAATATGGCACGCGACGTAATGACGTCACACTTGGTTTCTCTTTATTAACCCTACGCACCGTGACTCGATCGGGGGGCTTGGGTAGTGCTTTAGTTTAATGATTAATCGAGCTCCGCTCTAGTTTAGAATGAAAAAAAAAAAAAAAAAAAAAA
>FIZT01009038.1:0-14999 GCA_900065295.1 Paracoccus marginatus
TGAAGTTGTGAAAATGTATTTGCCTATATTACGATGGGGAGGATGGATCAGAGTATAAAAACAAATTTCAGTTGGTGAAATAAGGATTTTCTCCAATTTAGTAAATTGCAAGTTCCACCTCGAAAATTCGACATGTTCTCACTTCTCATCAAAGTTTAGAAATCTTTCGAATTTTTAAATTAACATAGATGTGGTTTTCAAGTGCATAAAATTGCTTCAGAACACTCCAACGAGACGAGTAGATTGATATATCACTCAACTTTTTGATTTTTTGAAAAGTACTTTTCATCGACGAACTTTTCTTTTCAACTTTTCATGAAAAGAAAAGAACTTATCAACCGCACATCTCTAATCCCAGGCGTTATATCATGCTTAAAATTCGGGGGGGGGGGGGGAACTTTGCTGTTGACTGTGAAGTAGAGTCGGCTATCATCGATTAGCCTCAGCTCAATAAGAGCAACTGGAAAAGCTGCTGGTTCAAAAATGAAACAGATTAATTGAATTTAGTAGTTTTTCATCGACTCTTGCATCAACTTTTGTCGGGAGAGTTTTCACTGATTCAAATCAAGAAAGTAATGAGCCTCGTGTAAATATTAGTTCATTTTCGCGTTAAATTCGATTTTTCACATATTAAAGTAAATTATACCAAACAAGATGGAGAGTAATTGACAATAAGAAAGTTTTTCGAGCGTGTTTGACTCGGATAACGATTTATTCGTCGATAATTAACCAATGTCAGCGTATTCGAAGCCGGGCCCCAGACAAGAGAAAGGGAAACGAAACGAAATAAATGAATTGGACGAGTGAGAAAAGTTTAACAACCGCATTATATAAAAATATCTTCTCGTACCCCGACTCGGGCCAAAATCTTTCTGTACGTTCTCGGTCTTGAACTTGTTTTAATTTATTACGAAATGATAATTTTTGGCTTCGCGCTTCATTTGGCTACCGAGTTGATGTGCGAAATGGCGATGGCGCACGCGACAACTGCTCGAGTTCATCAGGCAAAAATTTGCAAAAAAATAAAAAATGGAAAAAAATATTCGCCATATCGATGTATTGGCAGATATCTACTCTCTCAATTTGAAATCAGCGAAAATCACTAATAAAAGTCAGAATTGGGGTACAGCGGAATCAGTGAAAAAATCGCCGAATCTCGGCGAGTTTTCACTGACTTTTCCGCGAATTTCGCTGCTTTTTATGTTATTTTTGTAACATTCACTGAAAAGTCTGTGAAAATTCACCAAAATTTCAATGATTTTTTCCCGGATTCTCCTGTGCTGCAATTCTGATTTTTTCCCCAGTGGTTCTTGCTGATCCCAGTCGAGAGAGTATGCAATTCTCCGTTTAATTATGTGCTCTCTTCGACTCTGCTTAATTTATATACATTGTGCATTGCGGAACTAAATTCGATTGAAAATCACGTCGTCTTATCGTAATTCAATTACGTTGAATATTTGTATCACCCAACGAGTAGATATTGGGACACGTTCTGTCATCGATGTCACGTGTTCTCCTCCCCCAGCTCTTTCTGTCATTTTGAGTATTTCGCTCTACGGCTTGAACCGCTCTGCGCTGTGATTGGCTTATCGCAGGTTTCACCAAAATTTTTGGGCACTATTTTTTTTCGCATTTTTTATTACAATCTCAAAAACTAAAAAATTTGAAAAAGTGAGGTCAGATTCGTTGGTTTGTTTGACCGTGAGTAGATTTCAAATCTGACCGAAATTTTTCGTAATTTCCGAGATTACACTATAGAGACTACGCCAAAATAGCCCAAAAAAGCGGTAAACCTATGATGAGCCAATCACAATGCAGAGCTGTTGAAACCGTAGACAGCGGTCGCCTTGTTGGTACAAGTTATGACGGTTCAGAAATTACTTCTATTTGAAGTAGCAGACCTTATATTTTCATCTTCGTTCAAATGTTCCGATGATTTTTTACAAGAGATGAATCTATCTATGAATTTCATGCAATTTTCTTTGGTTTCATTATCATTTTCTGGTTTTCGGGCTTTGTATTATCATTTTCTGTAAAGATTGGGTGCACCCTTTGGCCATAATAAACAATGACAAAGTGGGCTGCTTCTTTGCTGAAATTCTACCCTAATGTATTAATCTGCGACAGGATGTCCATGGAATTGTCCACCTTCTTCTGTTAATTAGTGGAATAATTGATTAAATTTATTCTCAAAATATCGTACCCAAGTACACTAGACCTACCTGGATTACTGCGGATCAATTCAAGTCAGAAAACCTTAAAATAATGTACTTTTCCTTATTCTAGTCGCAAAGAACGAAATAACAACATCGTTTTTAAAACGCAAAGTCATTTTTTACCGACTACTTTCTATAGGGAGTGAAAAATTATTAGTGCTCCCTCTTAGTAGTATGCTATTAGTTTGGTGGTGTAATGAGGAAAATGATTTTTTTTTGACTTCGAAAAAAATTGGCGGAGCCTACTGTCAACAAAACCAGAAGTCATTTATGCATTGAATTAAATTTTTTCATACCAAAAAATAATTCGAGGAAGATATTCAAAGTTCAAAGTAGGCATTTCTGAAACTTTTCTGTTTATTCCATTGCGGAAGGGAACTTCTTGACTTTGATCTTGACCGGGAGTCATAACACCCATATTTTCTCTCCGTGCATTAATAAATTATGTACATATAGTTACACGGACGAAATTCCCTACGAAATTTTTTCCCATTCTTATCGCCTGGTAACATTGTTTCCGCTGATGCGATACAGGTACAGGTATATCGCCTTCTCACCGGTAGGTGGCCAGCGTACGCCGTGACGCCGTAGCTCCCACCTAGGACGTGAAGCGAAAGAGAGAGAAAATACCTGGCAGAAAAGTCGACTACTACGACTACTCGCGGTACCTCGAAGGTAGTATGTGTGCTGTGTATAGTGCCTCGAACATGCCAACCGACTAACGTAGGTACGCGTACAAAGAATCGAAGTGAAATATCGAAGTACATAACCCGGTGTTTTGTGTCGCTTCATAGCCGATATCTTCTTGGCGGTTTTTCGACGTGCTTTTTTATTTCTTTATTACGCCACTTGTCGATCGGGATCACGCGAATGATCGAATAAGTATTGTGTTTCGAATTAACGTAGTTCGTGGTTGTTTCGAAAAGTGGTACACGTATAGAAACGTAGCATCATCCGTACAGTGTGGTACCTACCTGTATAGTGTCGGAAGATAACCACTTTTGTAGTTTGTCCGAAGTTGTGTAGTGTTGTATTTTTTTTTTGTGTATAAGTGCGCGAATAAATACATTCCAATGCAAAGACTCGCTGCTGTAGTTCAGGTACTAAGAATTGTAAAAATGTATTTTTTTTTGATCGGATTACGGTTACGTAATATCTTATAGCTTGGGTGCCCTTGAAACGTCAAATATTTGTCAAATACAATTCCGTTGACATCGTTTGGCTTTTAAATTGTTTGTTTATATTTAATCATCGGCGGCGTGTTGATAAACCGTCGTGTTTGAATATTTTGATGTTCCAAGTCGCAGTCAGACTGAATAACCAGTTCAATGCAGTCGTGATTGTCTGTAAAACTGACAAAGCATATCGCGTGATACGATTTTCGTGTATTCGCACTCGATGCGTGTACATCGCGTGTATTAGCTCAGCGAAGTTGACAGTTTTCTTAATCTGAACCAAGTATTCGATTACGTAGACTTAAACTAGGGTGGTACGAGCCTACTTCAGGGAGAAGCGCAGAAGGTTTCGATGGTTATTTAGGGTAGAAAAAAATGAATGGAGCGAGATGGTCAATATTCATCGTTCGGAAGGGTGATTATCAAATTTCTCGTGCAGTTTGAACCTGTAATTCGTTAGATGAGTTACCAGAATTTACTTTTCCTTCGTGTGGTTTTCAATTTTCTTTATAGCCTACAATACTGTCAACATTTACAGGTATACGTATGTAATTGTGGATTTTTCAAATTCAAAAATTCTGCGATTTTTCTTGGCATTTGACAATTTTATTTTCATCGATTGGCCGAGTTGTACACTTCTTATCTTGATAATTCCAAAAAAATCGATCGTTTGGTACTTTTCATCGTGGTGGCGTATTTTTGATTGATTAAAGATCAGGTGCCGAGTGAATTTCACCCGTTTGTCTGGGGCTATAAAAGAGATTACCGACGACGCAGTGTTGCCCCTGGTTTCAAAGCCGAAGTAGCTTTTTTGTACGAATTGAATGAATAAAAATTATTAGGATGGCTTGGTATATTTTTGTATGTACTTTGCATATCGTTTTGCATGTACTCTCGTGAGAAAATTCTTGAGTTCTCTTCATAGATGAGCCATTATGATAATGATCTTTTGTTCAAGGTTGTAATTAGGGTTTCCAATCTCACCGCGAATCACCCAGTTTCAACGAAACTTGAAGATTTTTTCAACGTTCAGTCTCTATCGTAAGGATACGAAAGAGTGTTTTTTGTTCGTTCATGAAACGATACTCGTTCTGTGTGAATAATGCTACCTAATTTAATAGGAGAGTGTATCGTGTGGGTGTTGGCACTTTGTGAAGTCAGTGCAGTAGACTTTCATCTAGATACCATGCTTCTACTACTTTACCATTAAACTGGAAACAGTGGCAAGTGTTGCATGCATCTATTCGTCAAGAACGTGAACTACATTTCTACGTTGGTTCATTTTTACAAGTTGATTATTGCGGATAATTGCACCGGTGGTGTCTAGCAGAACATCGTTGTCGAAATAGTCTTTGTGGTGGCTGTTAGCTTTTTTGAGTCTTCAAATTGATTGTTTAGTGTCACTCTCTCATTTGTAATCGGCGAAAATTTCACTATAAAAGGTCAAAATTGCACCACATGCAAATCAGTGAAAAGTCACTAAAATTTCAGTCAATGTTACGAAAAATTAGTGAAAAATCTGTGAAAATTCGCCTTAAGTTCAATGGCTTTTTCATTGATTTCATCTGTAGTGCAATTTAGACTTATTTTCCAGTGATTCTCACTGATTCTAATTGAAAGAGCATCGCTAACATACTCGATCCACTGAATAGTACTTTGCTTGGCTCCTTGGAATATAGGAAGTCAAATTTAATAATGGGTTTATTGAGAAGATCGGGTTGTATCCGATCTGTAAATTCATCAGTGGAGAAAAAAACGATCGCTGATTCGACTTACCCACGCTCAAAACCCACGAACGCAGTCAGCTGTATGGTATCCGCTATATTCACGAACTATAGGGCGTTCAGGAACCCGTCCTCAAGATAGGTTTTTTCTCCTAGGCCAAACATACCGGTAGAATGAATTTCACGCTGTGTAACGCCATATGTACGATTATTCGGTTCGTAGGTGGGAATTAGTAGTGTAAGTGGTGGCGTGCTTGAGTTGAGTTTTTCATTTTTTCTAATTTTACAATATGAAAATTATTTCTCGCTTTTTTCACGATCTTGACAAAATTTTGTCTGATCTCTTCAACAAGGCACCAGTAGTGCAGGAGAACAATAGAGAGAAAACACCATCTTCAAATTATTTATTGAAAAATGACGCATGCTTTGAGAGAACCTCGCCGCTGTCGTTGATGTATTGCTGGATAGTTTTGCCATAAAGTGCCAAATTTTTAATCACCGATTTTTCACTATTGTATTTCTAGTTTATCAAACTTGACCAAGCGGCATATGCGTCTGCATCTGTGGTTGGTTCCCTGTACTCCTTCAACTTCTTGAGCAGGTCTTCGGGCGAATTGTTTCTGGTTTGATGTAACTCTTGTAAATCCGCATTTCTAGTTGAAAGTAATATTTTGCTCGTTTATATGGATCGTTGATCGTGCACCACCCGTTTTTGGCGCGAATCTCATCGATATTTTTTATCCCATACTTCTTCGATATCATAGCTGCAATTTCAGACCACATCAGGGCTTTTATGCAGCTGTAACTGGATCTTAAAAAGCCAACTTTGAGCATACGTTTGAAATTGAATAATAACCAGATAATTAATTTGATGGTACGAGCTGGCTCCGTTTGTATCCCACTTCTGATGTAAATTTATAAGGGAGGATGTTTACCTAGGTACCTACCTTATTTAGCAAGGGCATCTCGGGCTCCGTTTCTTCTACGAAAAAAGCATTCGAATTAAATTTACGATCATTAAATGGGATAATCACATGGGAAAAATTTACTTACAATGTTACGTAATAAAGATAAGTTTTGATGTGCTAGTGTAGTGTTACGCATCGCGCCGACAAAGCTACGATGATTTCCAAGTCCAGCAGAACGACACGGTGAGGCTGCTGGACGACGATGGATATGCGCATATGTTGCGGAGCCTGCGGGCAGCTTCCATATCGCGAAGATTGATTACGTAACCGCAAAGGGTCATACGAATCAACGTCGTCGAGGTTACAAGTGCTGACGACGATGACAATCATCGGCGCAGCATCCGAGCACCGTGCATTATACCTTTTCTAAATTGGATCGACAATTATGCGGTGCTAGGACTAGGTGCCAGCAAAATTCAATTACGGTTTCTACGCTAGTAGGTGGGTACATGAAAGATGTGTACGAGTAAAAGTCGTATGTGTCGAGCAGTCATGGTCGGCGCGGCAGATTCGTCAGCAAATCGTTCGTGACCTAGCCGTCACTAATTTTTACGCGATTTATCCTCGTTCATTAATGATATAATCGATTACACGCGCAACAGATGGCGTACCATCGTGTAAGTACACATCGCATACAAAGATAGATAGCCAGACAGAGACGAAGAAGAGGAGCGGGTACCGGTCCTCACGTACGGCCACCTTACACGATGTATGCTTCTTATTAATCTTCGTCCGTTAGCCGGAGACAATTTGAGCGTTTAATTCGCAGAATGGCAAACGGCACGTATAATTTACTCGTTAAAAAGAACACCGCAACCGTCGCCACGTCTCTTGCAATCTCGTTACTAAAAGTGCTCGGTACAATATCGTCATCGGTTATTATTATTTTTTTCTTTTCTGAATAAATATACCATATGGCGTTTGTCCGTGACGCGAATTTGGCAACGTACAGGTAACTCGCTCGTCTGCGACCGATAAATAAACACTTTCACTGTTTCAACCGGTTGCATGCGTGCGCTTCGGTGTTGAGGTCTCACCAGGTACCCTCTGTACGCGCCTCGTCGTGCGCCTGCGCCTTCGTCGCCGTCACCGAGCTGCTTCGACACCGTTATGTTTGGGCTGAGGTTTCGATTGAAACAGAAACCATTTTTTTGCGGTCGTGTTGTTTTTTCATTCTTCACGTCGAGTGTACTTATTGTGTTCAGGCTGAAAAATGCTGATGCGATAGAAATGTTGATTTTTGTCGTCGATTCAACGATTTCCAACTGACATATATTCAATGTTTGGGAGTGAAGTTGTGAAGAAGATAGGATTTTCAAGCGTTTCAATTTTCTATGTTTTTTTTCTCTGCTTCAGCTTGTTTGGTCTATTTTTTACATGGAAATGGACCAAGAATCTTTAGGTGTTTAGGGTTGTACCTAACGGGGAAGTTACGTCGACGGTTGCGACGGTATAGCCTACCTAATACCTCTTGAGCTGCACCGACCCCAGCGCGCATCAAAGAGGGTGACTTCAGCCAGCAAAAAGGATACTCAGTTACTATTAGTCTCGAGATTCATTTATTTACGTGGCTTCGATTTACACAGTGACTGGGTCCAGTATATGTAGTTTTTAGCGGAACACTTTACCTAAGAGTAGGATAACTACTCCTTAGGTAACGCGTTG
This sequence comes from Paracoccus marginatus, assembly GCA_900065295.1. Classification (NCBI taxonomy): domain Eukaryota; kingdom Metazoa; phylum Arthropoda; class Insecta; order Hemiptera; family Pseudococcidae; genus Paracoccus; species Paracoccus marginatus. The sequence continues at coordinate 7,749 of FIZT01009038.1, forward strand.
GCTAGCCACTACACACCCTTTCGTTACCTAAGGAGTAGTTATCCTACTCTTAGGTAAAGTGTTCCGCTAAAAACTACAAATCTAGATACGTTTGAAGTCAAAACCCCCTTCTCCCTCTTGAAAGATGAAAAATCTAAAAGAAAGTAAAATATTATGTAATACTTACATATTCAAGCAACATAATATGTAGCTATACTCATGAGGAAAAATACTGCGAGTGAAGTTTTACAAAAAAAAATTTTAAAAAACGCTGTTAGTGATTTCAAACACTTTTACACTACATTGGTGACCATTCTCTACTAGTAGTGCATAAAAATGTTATTTAAGGATTTTTCAGAAGTTTCGACCAGGTTACAGAATCTTCATTTTCGTCCTCTGTGACGTCTGGGATTTTTTAAGAACGTGCTCGGGATCAAAGGGAACTAATCCCCCACTTTTGAAGCCACTTTTGATTATCGCCTCTTCTCGATATTGTACTCTTTTCAGAGCTTCGTAAAGAAGTGGTCACGCCATTTTTTGCATAATAAACGAGAATGGTAGTCGGTTTTCCAGTATTGCTATTTTCCAATCTTGTACAACGAGATGAAAATGTAAAATCATTTTTCTTCGTTCTCGGTTTTCCTGAAAAAATCGCATTTTTCACCCAAGCATATCCTCATCCAATAAACAGGGTCACATACTCACTCTCTCAATCTGGATTCAGTGAAAATCACTGAAAAAAGTCGGAATTGCAGCACGGGGAAATCAGTGAAAAAATCACTGAAATTTCGGTGAATTTTCACTGATTTTCCCGTTATTTTTGTAACATTCACTGAAAAATCAGTGAAAATCCGCCGGAATTTCAGTGATTTTTTCACTGATCCCCCTGTGCTGCAATTCTGACTTCTTTCCAGTGATTTTCACTGATTCCAGATTGAGAGAGCATATAATAATTGGTCTACGATCAAGTTGAATGAAGTCCGAGCAACGCAGCCTGATTTAATATGCGCGGAGACGCACGGCTCGTGTGGCTTGTATCACATCTAACGGATCAGACCACGTTGTTCTTTAATATTCTATAAAGTCGTCTGTACTCTACAGGCGAACCGATCTATACGCCCCTGCTTTCGTGTTATGAATTGTACACCAGAACTCGCAGCTTCCTCTCGCGTCATTCCCCATCCGCCCAGTAATCCTCCGAGCGAGGTAGGTGTTACTTTACATATTTACGATGGCGTTAGATTTTTACGTAGGATTGCGAATGCGTTTTAATCAATCAGCACCGGGCAAGACGATGAAAATATTGCGAATGAATTATCGATATGACCGGAAGTGCGGTACCCAACCGAGAACGGTTTCGATTCAAAAACTTGTTTGGCGGTTTCGCCCTTCGAGTCGAGTTGTACTTGACATACAATTTGTTTTTTGTTGTTTTATTTCGCCGGTGCGGCGTTGGTTCGTGCACGACCAAGCGGTCGTGTTTCATGGCACATTTTTGGGAAGCTCGTATTTTTTGTATATTTTTTCTCAGTGACGATTTGTTGCTAGCTTGATAATGCGGTCTTACATTATCATCTTCTTCCAATTTTTCATTTTCCATCAGGGTTCTCTTGCTTTGTACAAAGTTTGTTGAGAGCGAACGCGATATCCGGCCGAGTTGAGTTGGCTAGATACTACCTGTGATTCCTCTAAACAAACACTTGGAATAACCTCGTATCTTATTCAGTTATTCGTCTTACTTTTTCAAACTCGCCAGGGAATCGTCAGAGGCGATGAGATCGTTGAGGATATTATAGTGCTGCAGCTCCGCTGTAAGTTTCAAGAGGAGGCATAGAGGAGCTCCCATTCGCATGTTTAATACGTAGATTTCCAAATCGCAGTAAGGGTGAGCGCAGATACCCCCCCCCCCCCCCCCCCCTCCGATAATTCGAAACATTTTATTACAGTTTTTTTTGTTTTGCGTACTGAGAGCCCAATTACACGGTTCTTTCTCTTTTTTTTATTAGATATTGTAGCTTAGCCCTCTATTGTCGATGAAAAGATGCTCAGACGTTTAAAAATTACATCTCATTTATCGACGTCATAATCACTACCGAAATTACTCCTTCACTTTACGAATACCTATGCTACTCGTTGGAAGTAAATTCGGAAACGTTGTTAATTGGGTACGTATTGTGTAAGGTACGATAGAGAATATAAATGCGTTCAGTACGAGTTGGTTATAAGAATTAACGCGAATTGTTCACCTGTTGAGTAATAATTAGTGACGTTTACGAAACGTCGCTACCTATACGTAAGTATGCGAATGGATAAATAGACGATTTGATTGAGGAAATGAGAAACTCGACGGTTGGTATAATTTAATGATAAATAAAGCGTACCTACGTCTATACGTTCGTGGAGGTAAACTTTTTCGAAACCAAACGTAAGACTCTTAATTTACCATCAAGTATGCCTGCATTGCTCATCGGAATGTTGACGAATAAAATGTCTCTTCAAAAAAAATTCCTTTCGACGATACGTAGTGTTGTACAATTTGTTTTGAATTCAATTTGTGTGATACGATGGATTACGTAACACGAATGCGATTTTTTTTCATCCTGGTTTGTTTACCTACCCCATGGAAGCCGTCGTCGTCGTTTGTGTTGTCGCCTCGCCTCGCAGACGTAATAAATTTTACCCCTTGTTTACCTATCACTGTAATATTATAACTCTCAGGTGCCAATACGTCGTTAATTAACTTCCAGAAAAGGATTTTACGACCCGTGTTGTTTTTTAATGCACCACGTCCATCTCTCTGTAGCTCTGTCTCGCCTCATTTACGTTTCTCTGTGTGCCAGCACCGTCGTCGCGTCGGTAGCAATTGTCGATGACGTCGTGATGGTAAGACGTGAAGCACCGGTAGATATGCAAGCCGGTGCATAATTTCATGCTGGGTTTCAAGGTGAATTGCTGCATCTGGTGGCTCGACATGACAGCGCACCAATTCTGATGGCAAATTGTATCGAATTCGACTTCTGTCTCTGGGTTATGGTTATTTGTCTTGTTTTTTCTGATTTTTTTTTGGGGGGGGGGGGGGAATTATAATTGGACGACGAAATTATTAAACTTTACGACCAATAAATCCAACCAGAAAAATTTGGTTCCCGAATTAATCTGGGGGGGGGGGGGGGCTAGGCAAATTTTGGGGGGGGGTGGCTAGGCAAATTTTCACGCAGATCGCCCTACAATTAGATGCAAGTTACAAAAACAGTCATAAAAATTTATTTTCATCGAGTACAATCATGCCCACTGTATAGAACAAACAAGGACGTAACACCCTCGCGATTGGTGGTGATACTGGTTCATTTTTTCCGCTGCCCTTCGTGGTTCCTCCTGCCCAGTGGTTCTACTTACCCGAACTTCCCTTATGTTGTTCTTTCAAGTTGGTTTCCGCGTGGAGTGATGACTCGATCCGGTCGATCGTCAGATGAGAGGAGTTTTCGATCATATTTTTATTTTACCAGAAAGCATTCCATTCAAAGTTTGTATTCTAAGTCTATTCCTCTCCTTCGATTTGTTGTCGTTCATGGTGGAGAAAACTCTTTCAAATGTAGCCAAACTATGAAGCTAAACCAAAATGATACTTACTCTGACTGGCTGTATCATCAGCAAAAATAGCATCAATTCATCGAATTGTGAATAGGTAGTCTATTTTCACCCCGAGTCTGTATACACAACACATAGCGACCTATAATTATTATGAGCAGGAAAAAACCATCATCGAAGTGACCCCAGTTTATTGGTACTTGGGTTGGAATTTTATTTCAGAACTCTCAAATCTTAATGATTTTTATTTTAAATACACTCCACTTTGCTTAAAATTAAAAAATAATTACGAACGTGGGCGTTAATCGCAGAAATTTATACATTCGTCGCGAGAATTGGGTTCCTAAAAGCTGGAATTTTTTCAGCGCGAAATGATAATTTATTTTTTCATAAGTACAGTATTATTGTGCTGCGATATTTTATTAGACGAATGCGTAGGACGTTCGAAGCATAAATTATACAACACGATGCGACCCGACATCTCCCTACACTCTACCTCACCCTCGGCCTCGTGCCGCCACATGTGTTGAATTCGTATATTAAAGACCCATCCTCTTTTTTTCTTAATTCGCGATTATTCCGCCACCTACACCTACGATATTAATCGATTTGTATATGTATACTTATGTGTGTGTTTCTTTTTTCTGTTTCTCGATGGGTCCCCAGAAGCGAATCACGGTGACTCGGTATACTGGAATATCCAGCTGGACCAGGATTTGCTCAATACGATTATATCCGTTTATCCAGAGTGGTTTAAGGGATTGAAAGAGGGTGGTAATAATATGGCCCAAGGAGGAAGCTCCTCAGCCGGTACTTCTGCTACTTCCATCGGCGGTGGTTCGTCACAAACTGTGTTATATCCAAGGTCCCCACCTAAAGCTGAAGTGGACGAATCTCCTCTACAGAAATCCATGGATCGAAATAAAGAATGTAAGTTTTTTCAAATTATTTATTTTTATTTTTAGATACCAAGTTTTTCTCGCGATCGCCGATCGATGGTTGAATTACAATGGCGCTATCTAGATCGATCATGATCATCACATCTTTCAATTACAATGAGATGCTGCTAAAATGAAAAATTCAAATTTTGAAAAATTGAAGGAAGTGATGGAAGTTTTTTTTTGGAAATAACGAATGATCGAAAGGTCCTAGCAAGTCAAAAAAGCATAGAAAAAGCTCATCAGTTTCGTCCAAAAAAAAATTACAAAAATGAGTAATTTTTCAATTTTTTTTTTAAATGATTTTTTTCATCGTTATTCCCACATTTTCACCATCCTGAATAGGTAATGTCGAAATTTGTATTTTATTGACAATCTGTCCCCTCAGAATGACTGAAAATTTGCTCACTCACTGGATATGCGGGTGTGAGAGGGTGTTTCAGCCGGTTAAAGGTCGCACTCGCCAGGACCTTTACCCCTCACCAAGCACATCTGGTTAGCAATTAATCAGCAACTATGTGTACGCTGCTGCGACCCTGAAACAGTTTCTTTCCTTCTTACGTACATAGTACATACGTAGACCTATGGCGTTGAATTCACACGGCGACGGCGACGTGATATATGCGTTCTAATTCGCGCCATCTTCGACGTACAGCTTCGATATCGGGTTCAATTATCTGGTTTCTGCAGATCGAAACTGCGGAGACAGAAGACCTCGCGACAGCAAAACGCTCGGGCCCGCTGCGTTGACATGTTAATTAGTCACACGCATACGTCGCGCAGTCAACTCGGCTGGTAACTAATCGTTATCCATGCTCGTATCGTAATTAAAAAATTGTAGGTGGGAAAGAGAGCTGAGAAGCAGCCAGAGCAAGAATATCGTTAGCCAACAGAGTGAGATTTTAGTACACTGATATGATAAGCGTGCGTATACGAGATTAAGCTGGTGTGTTTTGATGTATTAAAGCCGAACGCCGATCTGTCACATGATCCGACAGCCCGCAGCATTTGACACGATCACGATTTCGGTCGTTTTGTTTCTCTATAAACGACAACGAAGGCGACAGAGTCGATTGTAAAATGATCTAGTTTCAATTAGCATTGAAACGTTCGGATAGTGTTTTTTCTCTCCCGCTTCTTTCTATTCGACTGTGTGTAGTCGGACCTTCGATGTGATTAGCGAATGAATAATAGCGTAACTATTTGTATCGGCGTGTGACATAGTTTGATAAAAACATCGTACATATTGGCAGGGGCCGACTGCCGACCTGCGTGCTCGAGCCGAACACAACTTTGATAAAGTTGGTTTCGTTTCGATACAAGGCAATTGAAGCGATAATACGTACAATACGTACGTAAATGTGTACCTATTCTCGTAAATGCCTTAAATGGATTTTTGGATCGAAGTTTCAAAATCGTTCGTTACAATAAAATGACGTAAAGAAAAATCCATACCATGTCAACAATAGCCTTGTACCCAGAGGCAGTGAGGCACCGTGCCTTGCGAATTTCGTCCCCGTGTAGGTTTGAAAAATATAACCATAATGGTGTTATCGTAGGTACACATAAATACTTACGAATGTATTTTGTATCTCTCACTACAACGTTCGCGTTGTTTTTCTACCTTAATGACCAGATAGGCGAGGTGCTTCTTTTCTGTACTTACTTGTATTGTATTGTGGTCGTCACATATATACGAGTCTATCTCGAAGTTTTCCATCCAAGAGTTGAATGAAAGTTTCCAAAAAGTTCAATACGAGGTACACCTTGGGAAGAAACCTACGAAAGGATTTGAAACTCGGTTCTTCTATCTCGAAAGGGACTTTTCGTCTCAGCCAAAATGTTCGCAATTGTCGAGAATTTCGCGAAACTTTCTCCCTTTCTTTTTACTTTGCAAAAGTTTGTTCTGTGTGCACGCGTGATGCGTTGACATTTTCAATGTCGAAATACAAATATCGGCGGAAACGAAATTATAAGATTTCGAGGAAGTTTTTTCATATCTGTAGAAGGAAATTGCCGCTAAAGACTGAAATGCGTTTAGTGAACCTTTACTTCGATATAGCTAAGAGTCCATATTTTGACCATCTCAATTTTTTTTGCACAGTTTTCAATGATTCTGAAGTCAGAAAAATGTCCCCAAGCAGAGGATTTCGGCTTCGTGCTGCTGCTACTAGAGGTTGTGTAGTACTAGTTCTCATCATTTGCAATCAGTAAAAAATAAATTCAGATGTTTTTAGACAAATTTTTCATGAAAAAAATCTCGAAAATTTTTCACTTTTTTTCTGTTTGAAAGATTGCTTAAATATTTTTCAAATAGAAGCTATAAATGAAAAAAAAAATTGAAAAAATTGAAAAAAAATTTTCAAAGCCTAAAAATGACTTTGAAGGTTTTTTTTTTCAAAAATCCTCTCATTAAGAAATTTCTTGAAAAGACAGGCATGATACAGAGTTTTAGATTTCTTTTAGTTACTTCAGTGACCTTTTTAGGTGAAAAAAGTGACTAAAATTTCGAAATAGAGAAAAAATAACACTTTTATGGAGTTTTTTCCCCCTCAACTCCGCAACAAAGCAACTTTTGACTGAAAAAATTCGCTAAGGGTATAGCCCATTAAGTATAGTGAATCGACCCTGAGAACGAATTTTGAAATTTTCGGTTGAAAATTGGCCCTTATGGTCTAAAAACCCCGTGACAAAATTTTTAGCTCCCTACCTCCCTCCTAACCTCTTTTATGGGGGGTGAAACATC
>FIZT01009050.1:0-12232 GCA_900065295.1 Paracoccus marginatus
CTCAGCGCAGTCCATCGAGATTTTCTCGGTGGCTCGCCGATTGGGTCCAACTCTGGTACTTAGCACTATGGGCAACACGGTCAAGCACTTAACATGTATGTTAGTCGATGCTTCGCCAAGTTATTGTACCTAAGGCTCGTACTATACTCTTGACGTTAGTATAAGTGTATAGGTACCTGGCTGGTGTTTCACCCAAGGACTCGCCGAATGGTCAGGTTGCGTAAATTTGCGGTGCTCTATTGTATTTGTATTTTACTTACACTTGCACACGCAGCGGTGCGGCAACGAGACCTTCGCTTACCCCAAACGCAGCGTCATGTCACCAGTGTAGTGTGTAATTTGTAGGTATGCCTATGCCCTATAATCGCGTCCCAGTCCGTAACTCAAGCTATATGGTTTACGCAGTAGCCTACGGAGTACGGTGTCACAGGGTATAGGTATAGATTAGCACGTTAATAATGTACCTACACAGACCCACCTATGTACTATATAGGTACGAGTAGTTGCACCGCGTCTAGGTCTATAGGTGTGTAATAATTAGGTACCTATCTATACCTACTAACTCATTGCGTAATCATAAATACTTATGCCTAATTGTCTATATACCTATTACCTACCAATTATTATGCAGCTTAATAGCCCTAATACTGTGGTCCGTCTTCGTATACGACAGTTGATAGGTACCTACCTAAGTAATTGGGTACATATGGAGGGGTGGGTGGGTGGGTGGGTGGTTGGATAGATAAATGCACCCGATAAGATAAATTTCGCGATGGTGGTTTGGATTGGAACTAATGTCACTTTTTGGCGGGGCGACTTTGAACGACGGCCGACGACGCAACGCGACGTATATGGTACGTCTACGACTACGTACACTACACAGCTGCACATTGCACGCAAACAATACTTATGTATGTACATAGGTACTTATAAGCGTCCTTACCTTTTCTAAATATAGGTACGTGTAAGTACCTACACCTACACCTACCACTATCAATATAGGCTACTACACTCCTGTCGCGTGTCTTAATTTTCAACGGTTGTTATTTAGTTATTGTTAAATGTTAACCTAGGTACAATAGTACCTGATGCATAGCATAAAGGTAATAAGGCATAATACGTATGTATATCTACCTAATACTTACGAGCTATTGCAAGTATTTCATCTTATTACTCGTACCATAGTTGAAAATTACCCAGACTAAGTACCTACTTAGTATGTTTTATGTAAGTATACCTATACACAGTAGGTATGTTACTCGTATTTTGATGGCACGGCACGGCACGGCGCGGCGACTCTGCATGCGCTGCCAGTGCCTGTCTCTTTGTCCCTTAACCAAGTACCATACGTAAGTACGCTGCGCTGCTAACAATGCATGCAACAAAGAAATTGACATCTCCACTTCGCAATTTTATGTATTATTTTTATTACTTTACTTATTATATGTACTTACTACCTATAGGCCTATAGCAAGTTCCTTCTTATTGCAAATCAAAAATGTAACTACGCTATTCTGGGCGGCTATTCCCGAAAAGTGAGATCGAAATTTGCGAAAATCTCGCTTCACGGTAACTATTTTTTAAGAGAGCCGTTGACACATAACGACCGATTACACCTTTCAAAACTTGACGTAATCAGATTACAACAAGTTTTAAAAGGCATACCTACTGTAATCGGTGTTATGTCGTCGACGACTCTCTTAAAAAATAGTAACCGCGAAACGAGATTTTCGCAAATTTCGATCTCACTTTTCGCGAATAGCCGCCCAGTATCCACATTTTTCAACATTTGTGATACACCTACGGACCTACCTACCTATCAACCAAATCAACCTTTTTAGGTACGGTTATGATTTGCTTCGCTTTGCTTTGGTTTAGTTCCTCGTAGGTAGATATGGTATGGGTGTAACGCACCTATTTCAATGTAAGCTTACTCGTACACTACACATACACCACCTAGTACGAGTAGGTAAGGTACCTAAGTACTGTCAGTAGTATGTTAGTGTATGGTAATTGGTACCTAATTGTGGTGTGGTACGAAAGTTTTTTATCCATAGAGCATATAGATGGATAATATTAGGTACACCTGCTTGCGTACCTGGTTTTTATTGAGGTACCTGTAGGTGTTCGGATAAATTACAAAACTGAGTGTTGAGCGATATTGACGTCTTCTGGTTGGCTATAGGTAGGTAGTTTAAATTGTTTTTCCGCTGTGCCGTAATCATCTTGACTGCGTTGCGCCGCGCTCCACTCTACCGTATTCCAATGGCAATTTGCATTTTGCATTTTGCATTCAAACAAAAATCGCTGATCGACCGCTGTAGATCATACTGCACTGCACTGCACTGCACTGCACTGCACCTTGCATCTGTGATACATAAGTTATGCTATGCTGCTGACAAATTGGCGATTGGCATGCGCGGTATGTTAGCGGTAAGTAAGCAGTAAGAGTAACGCCAACGCCAACGCTATATATGTATACGTACTTAGACTTACCTAATTTTTACACAGCGTCTCGTCTCGTGTATTATTACCGGTAGGTTAGGTACCTTATTATAGCCCAATTGCCTATTGACGGTTGCTCATTACCAATATTTACCACTGTCACCGTCACCGTCGCCGTCGCCGTCACATCGTGGTGACCGCAACTGCCGTCACCAACTCGCGCCTTACCATTATAGTAGGTATACCTACATAGCCTACTCACGTATCGCGGTGTTATGTGCAGCGATAATAAGGCTGGTTAATATAGTAACGCGATACCTTGGTTGGACAACGCCGCGCCGGGCCGCACCGCGACGGTTGCAGGTATCGGTCTAGCAATCTGCAATCGGCGGCAACGGTGCCGCCGATAAGTTGATAATTGGCCCAGAATGTCCAAGTGCGGCGATGTAAGACGAAAATAAATTATTTCAAACTAATAACCGTAACGATAATGGGCGATTGAAATATTTGTATACCGACACCTGCATACCACCACCGCCGCCGCGCCGCCGCCGCCGCCATCACCACCGTTTAAAATTTGTCTGTCTACCATCTTACGTGCGACGGGAAAGGTACGGGCGCGGTGCGGTCGCGGTATGTCTACGTACTTTTGTAAACGCTGTACCGCTTCTATATCTATATAGGCGCGTGTACCTGTGGCCAGCCTATTTGCGAATCTACCCGGTCCCGGTCCCGGTATATATACCTAAATATATATCTGTCATATATAAAGTGGGAAATTGACTTTTTTTTCTGTCACACTCGCCGATTCAGCCATCCAGTGTGTGTTTACCGCGCGAAGTCGTATTCAATCTAATGATTAAATTTACCTACGCACTCGTATTCGTATACGGCGCGACGTACACCTAACTTGACAAATATACCTACTCGCAGCCATCGTAGCCGACAATAGAAATGGTGAGTACCTATACTACCTAGACCTATCGCATCGTATGCACTCTTCTACCTTACTTACGTACGTACCGTACATAATTTATTCGAATATAGTCAAATCTAGCCTAACATAATCCACTCACTATCCGCTTACTGTTACTACATACGTTTACGTACATATGTAAGTAGCTAAGTACATAGTAGGTATATACAATACATACGATATAATATGTACATCTACGTGGTGCATCATGCCACGCCACGTAGAAATAAACGCACAACAACAGTGGGTAGGTAGGTAGGTAGGTAGGTAGGTAGGTACCCATACCAACCTACTGCAGCATGCGCGAGTGATTATTTTCTAACGACTTCCCTAGGTACATATAATATGCAGTTACGAACTACCTACTTAGATTCTATAAGGTATCCTCTTTATCGTTATGAATGCTAATTGCCAAGTAGGTAGGTACACACTACACAGTACGCATCACGTTGATCTCGTAGCTAAATGCAAGAAAATACATTACCTACCAACTTGAGAAGGTTAAAAGTGCGCGCCTCATGAGTCGGTGAGAAAAGTTGATAGGTATTGAATTTAACTATGGGCGACGACCGTGACCATGGTACGTAGTCCAACGAAACATCTTTTCGTTTTTAATCTTATAAAATTAAGACTCGTTTTCTCTAAAGCGGAAATATGTAAAACGATTGTGCGAGGGTGGACTTAATCTAAACGTAGTCGTAGAGGTATACCATTAATATAATATCTACGTAATGAAATGAGTGCAGACATACCTACCTATCAGCCAGGTAAGGTGATCCGAGTGTGAGCCAGTATGTGGGGAAAGGATAACACGCAAGCATCCAGTGACTCGTTCAACTAATTTGTACAAAATTAGATTTACTCAACTTACGTTAGTAGTTAGCTACTTACTTACCTACCTACCTATCTATCTATCTATGTTGCAATTTTGCCCAAATTAGGTGTAGGTATCGAGTTTCTATTACTTTATTTTATAACCTCTTTTTTTCACATCTATTTGCAGCTAATAGGAAGTACCCTTGCAGCGCTACTACTTACTTATGCACCGGTTTACGGAGACGAAAGCGGGTAAGATGATCAACATTCCAATCCTAACTATTTAGCTACGTATCTACAGGGCCGTGTAGAGAAAATCGGGGCCCGAAGGGAAAAAACGTGCAAGCAAAAAAAAAAGCTCTGCATCGATTTATTACGTTATAATGCATAATGTATACCAACAGAATTTTTCAATATTTTCAAGTTTTTAAACCGTTTTTTTCAAAATTTTGTCGTTCGAGCCCCTACGGGCCCTCAAAAAAATCACGGGCCTGGGGGAAACCCCCTTTCTCCTCCCCCTGCACATGCCTGCGTATCTAGTATCTACCTACTCATGCAGGCACGCATTTCAAGCCAATGATTTAGGCCTACACAATAGCATAAATATAAATAGGTAATAGAGTAGGTACAGCTCGTTATTATGTAAGACTGTAAGCCCAAGTCCAAGCGCAGTGCATTATTATTATTATTATTATTATACATATACCAATACCTACATAAATAGGACCATGAAACGATAAGTTACCGTACTGTAGGTATATGTAGGTACTAAGTGGTTTTCATTTTGTTTTCATTTCAAAAAAAGTTTTCGGTGTTGAAAAAGTATCGATAGTCAAATTTCCTATCGATATAGGTATCGAAACCATTTTAGGTAAAGATAATTTTCCATAATTTTGATGCAAAAATGCGTTGTTTCATTTTCATAGATCAACTTTGTACCTTGAAAAACAACGAATTCCCCATTTTCCCAATATTCCACCATTTCTGCCCCATTAGTTATTGACCTTGAGGGCTAAAATATTCGAAAAAACGAATTTACACCCGTTCATTTTTTCATTTTTAAAATTTTTTTCATTTCCTCCAAAACAAGCAGTAAAATGTTGGATCAATTAAATTGGAACTTGGAATCGGTGGTACAGAAATTTTTGTCGATATATCGAAACTATTTCAACACTACCAAGTATGATGTACTGAAATCAACTCTGCTTCCCCAAATTTTCGAGATGAAAATTGAAAATACTTATTTTGTCTGCAAAGAATTGAATTACCTACCTACCTACCTATGCATGTACCTATGAGATCTGAAGTGTCATTTTGAGGAGAGGAGATATATAGGTATGTATATCTACTACCACAACTTGAATTTTGGAAATTATCAGAAAAAATACTGATTTTTTAGGGTTGAAACCACTATGAAGCAAAGGAAACAACTTTTGGAGAAAATTTTTACCTAATTAGGTACTTGGTGGTCTTGGCTTTCGCATATTATTTGATATTTTATTGGCTAGCTGTAGGGACTAGGGTGTGCACTCGATGACTACCAACCTCTCGCCATAGTGACGCCATTGTAATTGCCTTCCAGTCTACTCTACCATATAAATTGGTAGGCAAATCAATAATCACTACACACTCAGTCACAAACCTGTTTGTAACTTGTGTAGGTATGGAAGTTTTGGTAGTGGAGGTGGCCACGGTACAGGGGATGTAGCCGCATACACTCACTACACCGGTGGTCATCATCACGGAGGACACCACCACGGCGGTGGAGGTGGCGGTGGAGGCGGCGGCGGTCATGGCGGAGAACATATTCACAAAGGCGAAGTACTGCATCGGCATATACACGAGGGTCGCGTCGACCATATACATAAGCACGTTGGCCACGCCGAACACGACCACAAGCACGAAGGACACGCTGGTCACGATCACAAGCATACCGGGCACGCGGCGCATGACCACAAACACTCGGGTCACGCGGCTCATGATCATAAACATGCCGGTCATGGAGAGCATTATCATTCGCACCATGGCCAGGCCGAGCACGGCCATAAACACGTAGGCTCGGCGGCGCACTCGCACAAGCATCACGGAGCAGCCGAGCACGCGCACAAACACATCGGTCATGGCGAGCATTCGCATTCGCACGGCGGCCACGCCGACCATGATCACAAGCATCTGGGACACGCGGAGCACGCCCATAAGCACGCCGGCCACGGGCAACACTCGCACAAGCATCACGGCTCAGCCGGACATTCGCACAAGCATTTGGGACACGCGCAGCATTCGCACGCGCACGGCGGCCACGCCGATCACGCGCACAAGCACGAAGGTCACGCTCACCACGGCCACAGTCATCAGGGTAAATTTGGCCACGGGCACGAGCATCACGGACACGCCGGTCACCAACATCAGCACTCGGGCCACGCGGCTCACGGCCATAAGCACACGGGCCACCATACCCACGGCCATAAACACGGAGTCGTGGATCACGGACATGGTCACGGCCACCATGGCCATTCCGGCTACACGCACGGAGGCTATACCGCCACCACCGGATATCTTGTCAAAAGAAACGACGACGAGAAAAAAACGCCGGTGGCAGTCACCCCGGTCGCGGCATCCGCGTCACCCTCCAACAGCGACGGTCTCAGTAGATACTATGAAACGTATTCCAACGATCCTAACGATCCGTTCGCCATCGAAGAGTACCTGCCCAAGCATGAGGTTGCCGACTATGGCTCCGCTACGTAGACGAGCATTCAAAATTCAACAGCCAATGGTCAACAGTGGGGGTAATACACGTATAGATTAAAGGGTAGAGGTTCCTCACTTTACCTTACTTTACTTTTCTTATCTTCTTAGGTACCTATACGAATATGATCTTGATTTGCCGTCGTGTTTCTGTATTACCACTGTTACACACTGGCTACAAAAATGCTATCGTCGTTGCTGCTGATGCTGTCGCTGATTTTGTTGTTGTGTTTTTATCGTTGGACGTAATTACTACCTAGTACCTACCTCACTTGTACGTATGTATGTAAGTAACTAGGCTATGTACATGACATGTAGGTATTTCTTGCAGTACTTTTTGTACCTGCGCTACGCAAAAATACCCATACATACATACATACATACATACATACATACGCTTACCTACCTACCTACGTACCAACCAAATGAAATGCGTCAACTTTGAGAAGCACTTAAGTAGGTGCATTTTTTATGTACCTACTTACCTCGGTAACTTCACTCGTCGCACTATAGTTCGGTATACTACACCGTATGATGCGACTATACGCAACATTGTCGCACATTGTTACCTACTTACATATTTTCTACAAACGCAATACTTGCCTTATCTGTGCGTGAAATGCGCACGAGCCTCAGCCTGTTTTTAGATAGATCTGAATAATGCTTATACCTTCAAGTACGAGAGTAGGCATCATTATTATTGATCATTTAATCAGCAACAACGTATAGCGCAGCACAGTAGCAGTAGGCAAACAGCGAAACGTACGTTACCTTAATATCTCTAGATCTACATACTTGTTCACTTGTATTCGTAATAAATTTCGTATACATACCTAAGTTTAAGTACAACATTACACTTACGCAGAGCAGGGTAGAATTTTCAAGTTCAACATACCTACTTTTAGACTGATTGCGAAATAAAGTACTAGTCATGATGTAATAAAATTAAAAATAAAAAAATAGAAAAATAAAAATGTATATTGTATTTTCATAGAAACGTATACTCGTAGGTAGGTACCTGAAAAGTAAGCACTCGTAGATAAGCATACGAGTTGGTAGGTAGACTACAAAAGATTATATGTACTAAAATATGAAAATGCTTACTTTTCGCGGTACCTATTTACAAATTTTCAATGTAAGTATAGTCTTTAGGTAGATCTGTCTTTTAAGCGATCGTAGAGTACCACCTACCTTACTCGTACATGAGTAAGCAATATAAGTGCGTGTATTTGGTAGTTTTATATGTACACATAAGTATATGCCCATTACGTAATACCTACTTAAGCTTATATGAAATTGTAAACAGTAATTTTTCCGCCAAAAGTTGTACCATACTAAACTTAGGGCTCATTATTTTTCTCTTTTTTGCAAATACCTACCTATCGCACATTATTCCAAGCTCTGAGATTTATTATGTAAGAAAAAAAAGAAAAAAAAAAGACAAAAGACAAAAAGATAGGTACCTGATAAGTAAAGAAACCACCAATTGTACTACAGCTTCAACCACAAGTAATCGTACTGTACATGGAGCTAGAGACAGGTAGGTTGATAGGTACGAGGTTTTCGTCAAATGCCATTGGTAAAATTATTACATCGTGACCGCTTCCTACTTGATAAAAAGTACATAGGTACCTATTTATATACCATAGTACCTGAGTATGTATACCGCAGTAAATAAATAGGTACTCTACTCTATAGGTACGTACAACTTTATAAATTACTAATATGCAGAGCTGGAAAAGTATTAATGGAGTAGGTAGCTATAGATAATCATACAAAAATATGATTGTATAGGTGGTACCTACTATTCGCGCTATCCGCGATACGACGTGACTACCTGAAAAGCGCATAGGTGTACCTATAATAAAGATGTAAGTGTACTCGTATGTCTCATACCTGGACGATAAATTGAATACATATTATGTAGTGGCGTGTGATGTGAACGTAGGTATACCTACGTGTACGTGTACATACTTTCGATATTTGTATTTTGTACGGCTCGTGTGTGACACTGCCACGGTGGGACGTTTAGTACCATACCTACAGATACTTACCTACTCAACTCCATACGTCAACTGCTACGTACTTTAAATACCTAACATTTAGCAGAATCCAAATTAACTATTTCGCGACACTTGTAGCCGCGTAACGACATATCGTAAATTTACCTAGCTAGATTCGAGCAGGTAGCGCTTTAGGTATGTCTATGTAGTATGTAGGTACTGTACTTATGGTAAACAAAGTAGCAAAACAATGTCGGTATGCTATAGGCGAACTATATGGGGGATCGGGTAGGCGGTACGGTACGGTACGGTACGGTACGGTACGGTATGGTACATAGAAAGCGAAAAAAAGAAATTAGGTGAGAGGAGAAGGTGTCATGAGGTGATACCTTACATTTTTGAGCCATGCGACGATTCGAAATCTTTCATAATCGCCACGACTATTTCTTTCACACTCATTACAGTGCCGATGGCGAAACCAACCGCTCCAATCATCAACGAAATGATCGCCATCCAGGTTCTCCATTTTAAGAAACCTTTCTCTTGATTATGCCTCCTTGAAATGTCCGCCAATGGTGTAAATATTAAAGCCAAGAAGGTACCTCCGATAGCGCCGACCAGCGAAACAAACAAATCCAAATGAGGGATTATTTCAGCGGTGATAACTGCAACGAAAGAACGCGCTCGTAACTCGTTTATGTAGACGATAATGGTACGTATCTAGGTATATATTGGTATCCTATAGGTAATACTCGTATGGGTGGGATATATGGACATGCCTTCTAATGAAGGCTAAAGGTGTATCTGTAATTCTGTATAGCGTAGATATACACTACTGTGTAGACCTATCACATCTAGGTGCTTCACGTATGCGGACGTGTTGAAAAATAATCTAATACGCTCACGGACTATGCGTAGCGATATAACATACGCGTAAGTCTTACTCGTTTTTCACCGGCAAAGAACAGAAAACCACTTTATTCGAGTCACCCTTTATTACCTACTTTCATTATCTAGTATAGCCATGACCTATCTATCTATCTACCTATAGTTGTTGCTGCTACTGCGCCGTCGCCGTCACGCGCGCCATCAACCTCAAAGTTCTGCCTTCGCTCGAATTACGAACGTTACGCATTGGCTTTCTACGTATTTCTTATTGTCAAGTAAACACCAGGTACATTGTGGGTGGATTGCAGTGAGTAAAGTTTCGTATTTGTTGCTCCGCATAAGGGCGTGTGATGAGTACGCGTTGCGGTATAAGCGCACGCGGACGGTTCATTCATAATGATGCCGCCCAGGCATTTATGTACGTATGTAGGTTAGGTACATTGTAATGCAAGTATATTTTCACATTATTATATGCGCAATGCGCATACAAGTGTACTCAGCCACCCAGTTCTACCTGCTTTCCCATCAGTATTCAGAAAATTTTAGTGTGGACACTGGACAGACGGACGACGAACTCGAATAACAGCTAATAGGCACCTACTACCTTACCTAGTGATCGACCGTATGTCCATAACCGTCGATTCCTCGCGTCGCAATTTTATCATCGTATTTTCTTACACAACACAATGCGATTACACTCGTCGCAGCATGTACTAGGTAGGTACTATGCATATACTCGTAGGTGAGTGCTTGACTACTTGCTTGATTGAATGAACGTAATGTAGATAAAATGTAGATACCTAGGTATACTCACATGTTGCGAACACAAGAACTGTCCTCAGTAAATATTCGTTCATGTGATTTCCACAGTTGAATTTTGTGTTTAACCATTTATTACAATAAGGCAGTATCAATAAAATTGGAATAAAAAACTGCAACGAATAGGTACATAAAATTCCAACTGCCATGCAAACAATTACAGCTTGCGTCAATCTATAAACATGAAAAAAAAAGTAGATACGCAGACGTAGACCTATTGTACATAGGTAGGTACCTATCACATAATATACTGATTAACCACAAGCACATAGCCCTTCCAATGTGATTGTATCCACTCGTGCAAGTACCCGAGCCATACCTACCAAACGCTCGACACTAATTTGAATCGAAGAAAATCGGATCGACAAAAAATAAAAAAGTAGGGAAGGTATGCACCGACCTGTTATATATGTACTTGAGCATTATATCTAAGTGTAATACATATCTAGGTAGTAAGTAGGTATGTGTATAGGTACTTACAGATTATTTTTTGCTTCCAAGTTCAGTGTTAAGCTCTCTCTTACGTCGTCTCCATATCTGAGATAGCCGAAAAATCCGACAATTATTATCAACAGAACGACAATAGATAAGGACAGGTTTAAGACGCCAAAGCTACCCAGAAATTTATCTTTGTTTTTCATATTTTGTTGTAGCGGTAAAACCTATTCGAAACAACAACAACGACGACAACAATACTTCTAAGCGCAACCACTGCTAAACTAAGTAGTAAGTATGTAGGTACGTGCCTATTGCCCACGTCTCGGTACAAAAATATGGTAGATACAGACTACAGTACACACTTACTAAACTAATTCCTTCCAAGGAGTATACAACTACTCCGAAGCAAAGTGGCAAGTCAGCCCAATTTCCGATTAAACGACGCTCCGAAGTAGCCACGTTTAAGCCGAATATGCTGTTGTATAAAATCAGCGCCAATGCCATGAAAATGGACATATTTGCCAAGGTGGATAACGGCGCTATATACTTCAGCTCCCTTATCAATGCCGTACCCCAAACAATCGGCAACACCATCAACATCAGCAAATGAATGTCGATATGAATATTATAACAAGTGCATATCTACAGAAAAAAATGAATTCTCGTTATAGTATCTATCTATACCTACCTACACCTAGGTACTTGGGTTTTGCTCGTCAATACCGATTTCAAATAACAAAATAGGTACCTACATACAACATACCTGATTCAGCGATTGCGATAAAAATAAAAAGTACACGCAGCAAAATCCCAATTGCGTCAGTATTATAAATAATTCTATAGACCACCTGAAATGAAAAGAAGAAGAAATCAATACTTGGAAATGGGCGAAAAAATACTTACTTACCTACCTACCTACCTACCTACCTACCTACCTACCTACCTACCTACATACATACATACATACATACATACTACCTTGTATGCAATGCAAAAGGTACTTTTTGGGGACCTCAAACTTCACACTACTATCTGAGGACATTGCCTCTCTACCTCTCCTATGGGTGATAGAAAGATGGTTGTTGGACGCCTTGCACTG
>FIZT01009114.1:0-14685 GCA_900065295.1 Paracoccus marginatus
CAGTTGTATACAATTTGATCAAATGGGACTTAGAATTTTTTTGGATCCATTATAGGTGTAGTATAAATATTCAATTTTTTCATTTTAATATGCACTGTACCTGCTTATTATACCCCATCGTACAGAATTTGATCAAATTTGATAAAGAAAAGTCGTACAAATCATCAAAAATTTACCAAGTCTCATTTTACTGATCATGAGTATAACAGTTTTAACAGCTACCTCCATGTGAAACAGAATGGCTCAGTGGGTTGAGAGGAAGCATAGAGAATCAGAGGTCCAGAGTTCAAACCTCAGGTCATCCCTCGAATTTTTTTTTCAATTAAAATTTTTTTTGGTAGGGAATGTGTAGGTATACCTCCCCTTTTATCCTAAAAAGATGTTTTAGGTGCTACCCAAACATTTTTGAGCATTTTTTTTCATTAAAAAAAAAATTCACATTGTATTTTATCAAATTTGATCAAAAACATTTTTGATCAAATGTGATCAAATATGTTTTTGATCAAACAATATCAAGTTTGATCCAGTTTGATGCGAACATTTTCGGGATCAAATTTGATCAAGAATATTTCAACCTATTTTTATCTAATTTGATCAAATCATTTTTTCATGGGGCTCCAAAAAGTAATACGAGGTCATCGCCTTTCCAGCGCGTATAGGTTAAAACCGACTGAAAACAGCTAGAATTGATTTGTTGGCATTTTCTGCACATCTCCTCCCATTTTTCCACAGGCATCAGACTCTCAGCAAAAAATTCCAATCGAGAAAATCCAACAAAAAGACACTCCGCGAGTCTCCGCAGGTAGAGTAAAAAAAAAATAAGAAAAAAAAAAGGTGAATGGGAGTTGAAAACTGGATAGTTCATACCCTGCACATTGAACTTAGTTGAGTTGTTGAAGATGTTTCCGCGCGACTGCGACTGTTCGAGATACTAGAACGGATAAAAAGCTTTGGATTCACAACGAAGCCGCCAGCCGAGAGCAAAGATGAGCCGGCTAATGTCGGTGGAATTCGCATGATTGACAGTAGGACGTGATTTATAATGTTGTTCCATGCTTTTATACTTATACCATTTATAATTTAACCTTTGTGGAATAATCTTTAGCCACAACCAACCTAATAAGGAAGTTTTTTTTTTCTGTTTGTTCTACATCTTCAGGCCTAAGGTTATATGCGATTATGCGTGCACGAGTTCATTAAAACCATTTATAGAAACGTAGCGTGAAATAAAACACACAAAATGATACAAGGAGAAAGTAATTCTTGGCTACTGAAGTACACTATTGCCGCTGCAAGTTTTTAGGTAAGTACCTCTGGCTGTAAAAGATATACCTATACGTATATAGGTACGATCGCTCGGCTTATTGCAATGCTCGTGTACTTCGATCAACATTGCACAGCAAAGCAACACAAAGTCAACGTAATACATAAATTTGTATTAAAATTAACATATGAAATGAGATTACGTACAGTCGATCCGATTAAGTACATTGGTTCGTACGCGGCAGTAAGATACCAACTATAAGTGAGTTGCAACAAGTTTTAATCGATTTCGATGACCGATTTCGAACAATACACGTTGAAAAAAAAGGAAGGAAAAAAACATATGGCAGTTGGTTCTCATAGACTAGTTCCTTTTTTGTAACCGAATCCGAACCGAACTCGCCTACTAGAAAAAAATGATTTACGAATGCTCACACAACGTTGGTTGTTTTTTTTTTCGGTCTATCTGCGCTTATGCTCTGGGTTCCTTTCCTAAACGCCGGGCTGCGGTTAAGCATACGAAAACTCCAGCGAGCATTTTCTGCTCCGTAGCGAGCGCATCGATTGATTTATAAGTCCAAAAAATCAAGACTACTTGAATTTATGGAGGCATAAATTAATATTTAGGGGCAGAAAAAAATAAAGAAGCACTCACGTAGCGTCTGGTAAAATTTACATAACGATATAATACGTGTATATGTATAACTGGACGATATATACTAAAAGCGCAGGTTAAGAGACAATCGGTATTTTTGGCTTCGTTTCATGCACTATGCGTATACGACGTGCTACACATACATATAGATCGTAACATAAGTACGCAATCAAAGAGACGATCGAAATCAAAGAGGAGGTATAGAGAGGAGAAATAGAGACATATCCGCGGCACGAGTGTACTATTCGATTTTAACGGCTTCTTAATTGCGATCATAAATTGCATCGGTGTCTATATCGCGCATTATATGCACTCGACTAAAACGTTTTTTACATTTGGTCGCTGCATATATAGCGTTAACCGCGCCAGGAGAAGGAGAAGAAAAAAAACGCCTAGCGATAGATAAATTTTAATCGGACACCTTGTATACGGTTCTAAATGGCAATAAATTAGTCTGCGTCCGGTCCAAAAATGAAAGATGTCTCTTTATGCGGTGGAAAATAATACTCTAGGTTGCATTGTAAATGCACGATTTTACAAACTCCGCGTCTCTCTATATCATACCGAGAGCCAAGTCCACGTACATACATACATATATACGCTATAGTATAGAGAGGATAACAGATAACGTGTTCGTTGACTATGCTATGTTGCAGATATTTCTCTCGGTACATACAGTTCCAGCTCGGCCAAGACCTGGAACAGAGATACCAGGGCGTGGGCAAGGCGTTTTGCTATATCTCGTGAACAACAAACTAATTTACATAATGTGCTCCGGTTGAACACTTATATTCGATATTGCTAAGTTTTAAATTGAAATTGAAGCATTAAGAAGAACACGAAATGTAGATACGGAGTGTAACTGCACCATTTAATGGAACACGGAGTGGGTTAATTTTATTGCAATAACTTACCGTTTTATTCGCTTCCAAATTGAATAAATTTCGATATAAAAAGGCCAATAAAATGGTCGACCATAATTCACCGCAGATATACGCGTATATGCATGTATGTATACGCAAATATCTACGTATTTATAAGGTACGTGTAGTGTACGCTTGTACCTAAACCTATGCTGTGTTTTATGTGTTCGTGTTACGT
This sequence comes from Paracoccus marginatus, assembly GCA_900065295.1. Lineage (NCBI taxonomy): Eukaryota > Metazoa > Arthropoda > Insecta > Hemiptera > Pseudococcidae > Paracoccus > Paracoccus marginatus. The sequence goes on from FIZT01009114.1 coordinate 3,020, forward strand.
TTATAATATTACCGAAGAGGTGTTCTTAGTATACTTACCGAGTCCTTATTACCCTCGATTCGAAATAAAAGCTTTGAAATTATCGTAAACCGGTAGTACAAATAACGGGAGATTTCGATGCGATTCGTTCGTAAAACAATTTTCTATTTCAAAAAAAGAAAACAAAAAATTGAAAAAATCAATTTTTCGAAGCATTAAAAAATTATTCAATTTTTTTTGAAAAATTTTTCAACAATCATTTTTGTTGAAAATTCCTAAAATAAAAATGGAAAAAAACTGCTCCTCGTCTGATAGAAATAAGATTTCAAAAAATTTTCAACACAGTAAACAGCATTCAAGGCACAATTTTTCTGTCTATAAAAATTATTTGAGCATGTGTAAAACATTTCCCTTCTCATTCTTTCGAAAAAAATCGTCAAACCTCAGACCGTACAATCTCCGAAAAAAATAAATAAAATGCGCAACGTTAAAAAGTATTTTGAAACTGAATTGAGAATTTTTTTGAAATTTTTTCGAATATATTAAATTGATTAAAAATTCAACTTTCCATTTTTGCAGTTTTCATAAAATTTTTGGAATTTGTTCAAAAATTTAACTTACAAAATTTTTAAAAAATAGGTAGGTAGTTTGGTTACATCAATAGAGGGGGAAAAATGAAATCTTGGAAAAATTTTTGGAAAGGGGGGTAATCTGTTTCAAAATTCAGTTCTGCATTTTTCATTACTTCGTAAATTTTCCAAAATTTTCTACAAATCCGAATAGCAAACATTGCAAACAAAAATTTTTTGGGAAATTTTTCAAAATTTTAGTGCTTTACAGTTGAAAGTTGATAAGTAATCCAGGCAAATTACAAAAAAACTGGAAAAAATTTTATAACAGCTGGTTTTTTGCGGGAATATGTTCAGAAGGATCCCAATAGTTACCCCATAAAACCCAAGAGCCCCAAGTGCGGAGGAAAATTTTTTCAGAGGGCGAAACATCCCCAAAAATGAGTTTTCTCACTATTTTGAAAAATATCAACTTTGGATAAAAAAATAATAACAAATTCAAAATCTACGTCTAATTCCCGATCCGACGATACCCAACACGATTTTTCTCAAGTAAAAAATGAGCTCATAAGAGGGGGGGGGGTTCAAAATTTCACATTTTTGGGAAATCAGCGTGTATTCAATCAGTCGCGAGTGACATTGAAGGAAAAAAAACCTCTCGGATTTTAACCCAATTTAGTGAGGTAGCTAACTATGAGTGGGAGACCTTCCATAAAAATTTTGAGACCCATAAGTGAAAGGAGAGGGGAGCATGAGGTCTCCAAAATGCACCTCTTTTTAAGAAAACTATGTCACTCGCGACTTCACGCGCGTGTATCTCGCTAACGCGACCATTTCACGCGTTCAAGATGATAACATAAGATGTTTTAAATTTCATGTGAAACATTTTTTTTTATTATAAATTTTGTCGTATGTCGCGCCGTTTCGGAATAATACGGAATAATAAGGGAAAATGTTGATTTTGAAGGCGAGGGTCACTCAAAATAGCCGCCTTTTTTTAAAGACAACCACTAGAAATGTTCCCTAGGATATCCCCTTTTCAAGAAAAAAAATGTCCCGAAGGATCAGCAGGGAGTTCAGGGCTCTTCTTTGCTGGCTCCTCGACTAAGAGGCAGATTGAACATTCGCTGATTTCCTAACACTGTGAAATTTTGAACATCCCTTAAGGGCTCATATTTTACTTGATAGGGGTCGTGTTAGGTATCATCGGATTGGGAATTAGACGCAAATTTCGAATTTGTTATTATTTTTTATTCAAAGTTGATATTTTTCAAGATAATGAGAAAAAACTCATTTTGGGGGGGTGTTTCACCGCCTAAAAAATTTTCCTCCACACTTGAAGCTGTTGGATTTTATGGGGTAACCATTGGGACCCTTCTGAACACATTCCCACAAAAAACCCGCTATTATAAATTTTTTCCACTTTCACCCTATTTTAAAATTAATTTGCCTTTATTAAAGTGCTTTCATCATATCAAAAATTTTTTTTTCAAAAGCTTTATCCAAAAAAAATTAAAACGCAATGTTTAAAAAAACCTCAAGAATTTAATTATTAAAATTTTTATGCAATTTTTCATTCAATTTGATTTCAAAGAAATTTTTTTTAATTTTTTCAAAAAATTGAATTTAGCAAAAACTGTGTTCAAAAGTAATTATAATGCTGTCATCGAATGGAGAAAAAAATTTAGAATCAAATTTTAAAATTCAGTTCCACATTTTTCATGGTTTTCCTCAATTTTCAACATTTTTAATAAATTGAAAAAATCAAACGAAATTTTTTCAAAAATTTAGGGGTCAAAAATTTTCAATTTTTTTTGAAAATTCGACTTAAAATTTTTTGAAATGTTACAAAATGTTGCTCAAAAATTGAAAAATTCTTTAAAAATTAAGTCCAAGAATCCAAATAACGTTTTCATAAATTTTTTAGAAAATTAAATTTTGAACCTATCTTACTTTACCAATCACTTTCATATTTACGTGGCTATTCTCCTACATACAATAAGTTGATAATTGAAATAGAAAAATACACTTTCTTCACCCCACCTAACTTCACCATTCTTCAGCCCATCATTTGATATTAAATTCTCCTAAATGAAACTTTATTCATACCATTCCTCACACTAGGATCGAAGATGAAAGCCTTCTTATACACTCATACACGAGTACATCCCTCTATTAATAGATCCAAACATTGAGACATCTTTTATTTTCTCACACGATACGAATTCTTTGTCCTTCAATTCGCATGGTTAATCGTTTGAAGCGGCGTAGGTGTACCAAAGTGAGTAATTTGGTTCGATTCGGTTAGTTGTTATGGTAGCCCGATACTTACACGGAAAATTTATTTAATTGAGACATCCTGCAGTAGGAAAAAAAAGATCCAGATTTACTCTTCGATGCATACAAAGACAGACAGTAGAAGCCAAATACACAGTATAGAAGAAGATATCTACGTTAAAACGAAAATATCGGGACGACTCTCGCGTCTCATATCACGAAGTAATTTTTTTCCAAGATTACTGACAGAAAGGTATATAAAACGTAGTTATATCATTTTTTGTTTTCCACTCTCCTATAATTAGAGTTGTTTGATGATTATAGGTTGAATTTCACCGTATTCACAATCTTGCTGCCACAAATAACTCAATTCCTCGTTCATTTCTAGTAACACCGATGCTCGATACGATTGCGTTACTTCGAAACTGTATCTATTATTACCAAATAATCGAGCCGTGTTAGAAAAAATTCGCTTATACAATGTTACACTCGATAAGTCAAAAAAAAAAAGGAAACAGTTCTATTTCAACTTAGCAATTAAGGAACGAACGAGTTTATTTCGTAAGCACAAAAAAACACTATCGCACTCGTATACTCCGGAGACAATTAGTTTATCGGCATATTAACACCCTGCCTTGGTAGTTCTTTTTTTTTGGAAAAATTTTCAAAGCTGCCAAAATAAGATATGGTGGTTGAGATCATTTATTTAATTCGTCGCGCGGTATCTGTTGAAATTTATTGTTGCTCGAAGGATGATTCTTGGTATATTGGAAACTATGTAAGGCTGCACGTTGGGCAGGTTACATTTTGAATGACAAAAATCGTCCTGGGTTATTTATTCGAATCGTTAACGAGAACACGCCAACTCCTACTGTTTTGAATCTGAATCGGAGTTCGGTTTCGTCTCAACTATAGGCGAGCCGAAAGGCCTGCTGTTTTATTCTGTAAATTTTATACGTATTATTGACAGCTAGCATCATTTTCAAGGGCCATCCAATGGTTCGTAAAATCACCCCTGCAGTTTGGGTCACCTGTGCTTGATTTTCAGGTATTTCTCCAAGAGCTGATGTAAGTCTTGGAAGATTTCCTGCACCTACTTCTTGGAATTACGAAGAAATACTGCGACAGAGAGAGTATAGAGGTAACGATGATGTCGTAAGGTAACGTTTCGCTAGCTCAACTTAAATTTCGTTCTTCAATCATTCTAATGCGATCATTACTTTAATGATGATGTTTCGTTTGTACGACACGATAACGTTGCTAAATCTTCGAAAATTTGCTTTCTCGGATTATAGGCGTGATTTCGTAATCTCCAATCTTCAGTTTATGCTCGGGAAACAGTTCGGAAAAAATTAAAATAAATATCAGAACCTCGAAGCCTTTCCAGTCCTATTATGTAGATACACGAGGGTAAAAAATAAAATGAAGAGTTAACCACCAGACGTTGACGGCTTCTCTATAACCGTCACTAATAAGCAGGAAATTAAAACTAATCCGATAAGGTATTCCAAATTTAAGGACCAATGATCACTTAACAAAAGGATATCTCAATAGATTCACACTTTTGTCGGACACCCGTAACCGAGATGACTTTTAAGGGTACTACGAGTATAATAAATATTTCAAAAGAATATCCAACTCGCCTCTGTACTCTTTTGTAAAAATAAACGTCAACCTATCCCCACGAGGACCGCTTACGCCATCGCGCCGTACGAGCATGGGCTAGTAGCGTGCTAAAATAGCATCCACAATCGATTCCATGCGCATTTCAGCGATCGCCATCGGATTCTTTGGAAACCAATTATTTACGATCTTTAACGCGTTGTCACATTCTTAAGAATTCTGCTCTTTTTTCGCCAAATATACCGGTATATCGATACCCAACGTTTGGCGTTTAGTATCTATTTAGAAAACTAAGATGTTCGTGCTGGAAAGTGAAAGCCAAGGGGTGTTTCAAGGTGCACCGCCGAAATTACTCATCCCTCGACGGATCTTTTTTTACGTCGTAAATTGTGTAAGAAAAAAAGTTACATCGAGTTTTTTTTTTTTTAAAAAAAAAGGTCTTCACACCTCGCAGGTAATAATGCAATAAAAAAATCACATAATCCGGCCAAACCTGCACAGCTCAGCTCGGTATCGATTACCAAAACTGAAAAAATTCACTCAGGTGTATTTGGTGTAAGGAAAAAAGGGGAAAGCGTATTATTTTAATCGTCGGATACACGATGACAAAAAAAAAAAGATCATTTTATACATTTTTTTATAACAGCTCGAAAAATCCTGCTGGTTATTCATATAAAGGCCTACATACAAAGGAGTACGCGTAGGTGGGAGTGTATGAGTTATATAAGGCGGCTAATACGATCACCTCCTCGCGGTAAAGGTAAGGTAAAAGGTACCTATATGGCCTAATACATTCGGTAACATTATACTAAACTTTATTTTGACAGAAGCAAAGCACAGTTACACTTTTCAAAAGGTATTAAGATACTCGTTTAAAGGGTATAAGAAGACGCAGATCAGTGGTTCTGGTAAAAGTATCCAAGTTTTAGACACGAAGTAAACCAGTTGGTACCAGTTTAAAACCCACTAGGTCTTTTTTTTTGGAAATTTTCAACCTCTTTTTATATACATATTATCTTCTTCTTATTTTTTATCAGGAATTTATAAAGGTATAGTATAGTATAGGTTTATATTCGGTCAATCAGAAATGAAACGCTTAGAAATGTTCAACTTACTTAGGTCAAATGAAGTGGAAATTGATTGGAATCGTTTTTATTGAAACTGGAAGAAACCGTAAGACTGATTTTCATGTTCTTTCAAGTATCCATAATTTAAGACCTATTAAAATGGTATTTTTAAAAACCGGTATCTTTGATGAAAATTTTTTCCGTCTGGTGATTTACTAAAAATTTTAATCGGTTCAATAAGGAGCGTTTTTTCTCTCTATCTTTCTTGTTGTCGTATCATATCTCTCTTTCTTCAACGATACAATGGCAATGCGGTGGGATGTTAGAAATCGAGATGAAATGTTACCAGTGGTGTTACCTACGGTAAGTAAGATCGAATTTTATTGTTTACAGTCTGTTTCACAAAATTCTAGTTCTAGGTTTTTTCCAGCAAAAATACAAGAAATTTTTACCAATTTTTTTTTCTTTACAAAAAACAAAAACTTGAAGCAGGACATCAAAAATCTCAAAAATCACCTGATAGTTTTGGAACAGGGGCTGATTTAGCGGTAGGAGTAGGAGGGGTAGAAAACAATAACTTCCTCCACAAAAAATTATTAAATTTTTTCAAAATCATCTAAATTTTCAGAATTGTCAAATTTTTTAAGATTGCTAAATTGTCCAAATCGATAGAATTGACAAATTTTTCAAAATTAACAATTTTCCAAAAAAGTCAATTTTCCGAAAAATTTTCATATTGTTCAAAAGTGCAAAATTTTTAGAATTGGCAAATTTTCCAAAACTGTCAAATTTTCCAAAATTGCTCAATTGTTCAGAATCGTAAAATTTTATTTTCTCAAAATTTTGAAAATTTTCAACAATTTTTTCAAAAAAGTCAATTTTTCCTACAAAGTACAAAATCGTTAAATTTTTCAGACTTGGTAATTTTTCCAAAGCTGTCAAATTGTGAAAAATTGCTCAATTGTTCAATAACAACTTTCCAAAAAAGTCAATTTTCCTAAAATTTTCATATTGTTCAAAAATGAAAATTTTTTAAAATCATTAAAATTTTCAGAATTGGCAAATTTTCCAAAATTGCTCAATTGTTCAGAATCGTAAAATTTTATTTTTTTCAAAATTTTGAAAATTTTCAACAGTTTTTTCTAAAATTTCCATATTGTTTGAAAGTACAAAATCGTTAAATTTTTCAGACCAGGTAATTTTTCCAAAGCTGTCAAACTGTCAAAAATTGCTCAATTGTCCAGAATCGTAAAATTTTATTTTTTCAAAATTTCAAAATTTTATAACAATTTTCTAAAGAAGTCAATTTTCCTAAAATTTCCATAGATATTGTTTGAAAATGCAAAATTTTTTTAAATCGTTAAAATTTTCAGAATTGGCAAATTTTCCAAAACAGTCAAATTTTCCAAAATTGCTCAATTGTTCAAAGTTGTAAAATTTTATTTTCTCAAAATTTTGATAATTTTCAACAATTTTTCAAAAAAGTCAATTTTTTCTAAAATTTCCATATTGTTCGAAAGTACAAAATCGTTAAATTTTTCAGACTTGGTAATTTGTCCAAAACCGTCAAATTGTCCAAAATTGCGCAATTGTTCAGAATCATAAAATTTTATTTTTTCAAAATTTCAAAATTTTATAACAATTTTCCAAAAAAGTCAATTTTCTTAAAATTTCCATATTGTTCGAAAATGCAAAATTTTTTAAAATCGTTAAAATTTTCAGAATTGACAAATTTTCCAAAATTGCTCAATTGTTCGGAATCGTAAAATTTCATTTTCTCAAAATTTTGAAAATTTTCAACAATTTTTTCAAAAAAGTCAATTTTTCCTAAAATTTCCATATTGTTTGAAAGTACAAAATCGTTAAAATTTTCAGAATTGGCAAATTTTCCAAAACTGTCAAATTTTCCAAAATTGCTCAATTGCTCAGAATCTTAAAATTTCATTTTTTCAAAATTTCAAAATTTTATAACAATTTTCCAAAAAAGTCAATTTTCCTAAAATTTCCATATTGTTCGAAAGTACAAAATTTTTAAAAATCGTTCAACTTTTCAGAATTCATAATTCTTCAAAATCGTGAAATTTTTCAAAACTGTCGAAATTTTCAATTAGGGATGAATAAATTGAAACCTAAATTTTCTTTCAAGGCATGTAAGTAGATGCTCTGAAAATTATTTCTGAATTTAACATCAAGATGTATGTATGTAATTCAGTTTCATATTTTTTAGGTTGAGAGGTGATACCGATGAAAGGGAAGGGAAGGGAATGAGGGTGATAACCAATAAGACATTTTTCTCAGGTCAGAATAAAATTAGCATTTTACTATTAAGATGCTGCAAAAAATCGAAGGAAAGCCAACCATCCGCGTACAAATACGTAGCTAACTGATGAAAACGTCAGCCATCAGCAGTTACAATATATATACTTCATGACGCAATCAAAACCGAGCGGGCATTATCGAAAAATAAAAAAATCGTGCACTATGCCAATCTCATCTTTAGTATAACCAATGCCCTTTTACTTTCAGTCAATGGCCAAATTTTATATTTATAAATCGTCTTCAAACAGCCCACTTTACACGGGTAACATCTTCATTCTTCGTTATAATTAAAATTTAATCTCAGACAATGACGTTGTCATTGAAATAATCATTGAGACATCAGCGAGCCAACCGAGCAATCTGTCCCTTTGACGCGTTACCATCGTTGAAATGAAAAAAAAAACAACACCGAGTCGACATTCCAACAAGCAACAAGCTCCAACGACCGACATTGTACACCGCGCAGATTAATTTGATAAAAAGTACAGCGAGTATGAGCACAAGCAGCCCTGCTAAAGCCCGAATATAAAAACCTTTTTACCATGTCAAAATTTTAATAAAAAATGATCGTCATAATCCTGCGTAAGACTTCGATGCAGAGCTGGTATATTTTTAAGCGAGTCATTAAATATAAACATGGCTCTTTTTTTTATCATTCATCGCTCATCGGTGATACTTTACGATTATTGTACTCGAAATTGCACGTATATTTAGTTGAAATAATGGCGCTTATTTTTTAATATTAATTTCGTAACTCGTTTATGACATTTATACATGGGATATGTGCGGTTAAAGGTCCAGCATAGTAGTATTTTTTATATCTTAATAACATTCTTAGAAAGTATACACGAATACACGCCGAATCATTAGGAAAAATTCGTCAACACTTGTCAACGCCGTCTAATCACATACGTACAGCGATAATTGGCCTCTCACAAGCACGAAGACGTAAAAAAAAATTTCGGCGAACGTTTCCGCAAATACGGATAAACTCTTTAATTATGTGTTAAATTAGAAGTGGTCGTTATATGGTAACGAGGCTACGGCGAATTCACGTTCCTATGGTCCTACGTAGCTTAGGTACATTTCAATCGATATAATAGCCAAGATAAGTAGCCAAATCCGCCGGTAGCCGATTGCGATTTTTTCTAATTAACCGACTATAATTACAATACGCGGCATGGTGGGGTGGAAACATATCCCAATCGCGGTGCGCAGAAAAAAAATGCGAAAAAAATTTCACACTAAAATTCGCCATTAGCTGTACACTTTCTCTTAATCGAAAAAGTAATTTAGGTTGACGAGGGGCCGGATTCATTCGGATTGGCTATCGGCTTCGCAGACGTAATAAAGCTATTAACTATTAATATCTCGTTAAGTTTATAAAAAATGTAATAAGATCATATTCGGCGACTTAAACGCTCGCTGGTTAAAGAAGAGTAAAAAAGGTGGCGTGTTTTGCATTACTAGGAACAGACGAGAGGCGGCGGCGTACGGCGCGGCTCGGTCGTTGATAATGTTGTCAAGGTATATGTTTATGTTCCAGCTCACGATACCCGAGGCATTCTTCAGACAAGTCCCTCCGTGCCTGATTAAAGAGCATGACTCGGCGATCCATTAATTATAAAGCCTTATTTCAGTTTGGAAAACCAAGGATATACACGTCGAACGAGCAGCAGCGCCGTGGCCGCCGCCGCCTCGCTCGCCGACCAAAACAGTGTTAACCAACATGGGAATGTTTGGATTATACTTAAAAAACAAACAGGAAATAAAGGAACGCGTTCTTTTTCCAAATTATCTTTTACACGTGATTTTTTTTACCATAGCATTTGTCCAAGCCAGGTAGGTACGTAGGTAAACGTATAACTCGCGCTAAGGTAGCTTGGCCGCCACCTTACCACCGCGCTCATCGGGCAGGAGGCGGAAGGCGGCTCGAATAATATAGATATCTTAATGGTTATTACCGCACGGTACGAGTTCGGTCGAGATTGGTCGCAGCCAAGAAATTACATCGAAAATATGACCGTAATTAATACCGAACACATTCAAAATGGCGATTACATTGCCACCATGTAATCGTAAATGTAATTTTAAATGAAAATGAGCTCGAGTTGCAACCAGCTCGCGGTGCGGCGCAGCGTGCACATGATAAATCTGTAAGCTTAAACAACCTTTTTCACGGGTCAATTTTGATTAAAGGTAGCCTCTTTTTCTTCTTCGCCTTGGTTTTTGTTTACTCTTTCCAAACGTATCGCATATATATACCTACGCAGCATCTGATGAGCCTCGATACCTTATTTGAAAATGAACCAGATACGTATACGTGTAATTCATGAACGTGTTTTTTTTTTCCAACGCCGATTGAGCGACTGACTTTGAAAAATGTTCGCATCAACTTTCATGTTATCTGGTACCGAAGAGTTATTGCGATGGTTGGCGCAGAAGTGTATAGAAAATGTTGGAAGAGAGAGAGAGGAGAGGACAGGACTTGAAGCGACGGTAGAAAACATTTAATGAGCTAAAAAAAATTAAGAAAAATAATATTATTCATCCCAAAAAAATTTGCGTATTTTTTCTAGCTTGAAAGTTTAATTTTTCATAGAAGCTCTTGAAAAATTTGAATAAAAATTATAACTAAAATACGGTTTTTTGGAAGCAATGAAAGCAGATAGAGAAGTAGAATTTTTTTCAGAAAATTCAAAAAAAAAAGGAATCACTCAAACACATTAAAAAAAAAATCTTAATATGCAAAAAAAAATTTAAAAATCACTTTTTCAAAATAAAAAAAAAATATTAGGTACATAAAAAAAGAAAAAAATAGTGGAAAATTGTCTAAAAAAATTATAATATCGTCTTTAGCAAGTTTGTGAAATCATAACAAAATTTTTTTAAAAAATCAAAATTTCGAAAAACCCTTCCAGTAGAAAAAACAGATTCGTGCTCAACAAACTCGAATTAGTCCAAAAAACAATTTATGAATTTTTTCAGTAATCGGTGGCGAGTTTCCAAAAATTTCTCATGATGGTTGTTCGCATGCATTTTTCAAAAAATTGATTTTCGAATTCCTCTCATAAAAAAGCGAAACAAGACTTTCTCCTGACTAATTTTGGGTCGTAGAATTTGTAATTGGCACTGAAATTGAGCTTACTCGATATTTTTTCAATTTTTTTTTTTTTTTTATGATTAGGCATTCCTGGTGAATTTTTCAAAATTTCGAAAAACGCTTTCAAAAAAATATCCGACACGAGGATCGTGTTTAGCTAACTCGAATTGGTCGAAAAGACACTTTGAACATTTTCTAATCGGACGAGGGAAGTTTTTAAAAATTTTCCAAACGAACGTTACCTTGCTTTTCACATGCACTTTGAAAAAAAAAACAAAATTTCGAAAAATGCTGCCAATTTGAAAACCGGCGACAGATTCGTGTTCAGCGGACTCGAATTAGTCCAAAAATCTGAAAATTTCTCAGGGGTAGCTACACTTGAAGGTTGTTCGCATGCATTTTTCAAAAATATTGATTTTCTGATTCCTCTCATAAAACAGAGAAACAACACTTTTCTGACTAAGTAATTTTGGGTCGTAGAATTCGAATTCGCCCCTGAAATTGAGCGTACTCGACATTGTTTCAATTTTTGATTTTTTCACAATTTGACATTTCTATGGACAATTTTTCGATTTCTCCAAAAACGCTTCGAATACGATAACCGACGTCAGATTCGCGTTCAATGATGTCGAATTAGTCGAAAAACTACTTCGAACATTTGAGGGGTCTAGTTTCTAAACTCACATGATCCAAAATTTTCAAAAATGATTTTATTGCAGAAATGAATGG